>PVJL010003611.1:0-152508 GCA_004026885.1 Lyroderma lyra
CCTAACTGGAAAGCACATTTGTTATCTTTCTACTTTATCATAATTTTCTTTCAATGTATCAGCTACATTTTTTCAGGAATGCATATTCTATATTAACAATCAGTTTATTGATACTGAGGGCATGACTAATATGATCATCTTAAGTGATATGTACAATGTTTTCTACAGTATATTCTTTAAGGGAAAACTCAAACTGTCATATTCATTTTAAAGTCCTGATGTATGGCTATCAAAAATTAAGCTGTCAACACTCTCAGTTTCTGTAGTGACCAAGTAATGACAAAAATACATTATTGCAATAAATGGGAATTAATTTTAGTGGTGCTGTGTCCTATAGCATTGTAGCCACAACGCCAGACTTCGACAGGGAAAATCAGATAGCAGCATAAAAAATATTAAAAGCAAAAGATATTTATTATTAAATTAAGCCACTGTTAGGCATTAACACTTCTATGTAGCAATAATGGATAAAGAAGTCTGTGTTGCTTCATTATACTGAATAGGATACGTGTTAACAATTACTCATAAGATCATATATACTAATTCAAACTGCTATTTAAATGAATATATGGTTATTGAATAAATTTGAATTTACATAAAATATTATGACTAACTTTCTAGAGACCAGGGAAGAAAAAACAGATGAGGCTATATGGAGGTCTAGAAAACTTAATTGACTTGAGATATGTAGTGATATTTAAAAATTTAATGTAAAAAATGATTCATGTTATATATATCAATCATCAATTTTGGTACTGGAGAGAAGATAAAATAGAAGCTACCTATCTAAGTTTACTTTATTTCTCAATTATTTATATGTAATATGTTAAACAATATACCTGACAGATGACATTTTTGATAGAATGTAACAATTTTAAAGTATACTATTACTGATCTGAGGCTGTGAATTTAAACAGTTAGTAGTAATTTATCTATTTATGTGTACTTATGATTTTAGTTACATAAATATATATAACCATTTATAACTTTAGATACCCCAAAATAGGGTATCTTAGGACAGTTTTCACTGTCCTAAGAATATTTCAGTTTAAGGAATAAAGATGTAATGAAGATTGAGAAATGATATCTAGCAATAGACAAGAGTAGTAAATTCTGATATTTTTTTTCTTCTTATGTACCCAGATTATGTTATTAACTTTTAAATTTTTTATTGGGGGAGTTCCCTGATGGTGTAGTGGCTTGAGGCTTCGGCGCTGGCGCTGTCAGCTCTGGGGCCTGGGTTCGATTCCTGGCCAGGGAGCTACCCACATACAAAAAAAAGAAAGAAAGACAAGACACTACCAGCAACTGTGCTTAAAAGAAGAGTAGGAAAATTATGCAGAGAATGAGTTTGCCTGTGAGGTAGATTGTTATCAGCTGTGATTATGCCTCCCAATATATCATTCAGTGAACAACAGAGAGGACAATTTATTGAGGATGACTTCCCTTGTTGTTACCTGGCTAGCTAGAGTGTGGGACCAGGATAAATGGGAGGGTAAACCATGTGTGGTAGATGTGTCCAGGAGCAGAAACACGAATAAGGTATACTTAGTAGAGAGAAGGGAAGGTGGAAGTACAAGTGGCCTTGGAAAGGTATCTCTCGTGGATGATATCTTAATAATAATGCAGGAGTAACTATAAGAAGATACAGATGATATAAACCTATTTTGAGAGCTTTTCAGTTTAGAAGGGGCCTTTCTTACATTCTTTTTAAGATATTTTAAAAGTATGTAGTATAGATACAATTTATCTCCACTAATTCAGAAGTTCAGCATTCTTATTTTGTGAACCAAATTTGTTAAAGTTCAAACATATAAGATGACACATCTACTATTCTGTTTGATCTAAAAACTTGTTGTTGGAAGAGGCATTATGCATTTACTACGACTTCTGCCTGGTGCTTGAAAAGATTCTTTGCTTCTCTTTTCCCAGAGAATTCTAAAAGAGATCAGTTTTCTTCCAGGTCATTTTGCTGGGGGCATTCCAGATATTGATGTCAAAAAAAGAGGGGGGCAGTTTTTTCTAGATGGAAGAGTTTTAACCTTTGACTGTATTGAAAATCAGAGAAAAGCAATTCTCTGACTCAACTATATTATTTACAATATTCTGCATGCAGTTTCAATACTTTCTTGAAGTCACAAAATAATATTCCCAGTAGTATAGTCACAATAGTGTCCTTGGGTCTGTCTCTAGTCAGTAACTACCTCATTTACCTTTCTCTACCTTTGACACCTATTCATGGCTACATCTCCTGAAAGTCAGTATAATTTCTCATCCTGGGGAACAGTGAAAGTACAATATAAGTCAGCATGTCACATACTAGTAAATTCAGCAGTAACTAATGTGGCTCTAAGATTCTCAGTTCCTATCATGGGGAGACTGCAGTGCTCTCTGAGTCTTGTTCCTGTTAAGCAATCCTAGGTATGTGGTACCCCAACAGTGACCACTAAACATTGAGTACTTGCTAGTCCCATGAAGCTCATTTCACACAAATATTAAATTTAATCTCTGATTCCTTTTGATTCTTAAGAGTGTGTGTGTGTGCGTGTGCGTGTGCGTGTGCACACATGAGTATGGGATAGACTTGACTCAACTTCAACATCAGAGCTGAGTCCCTGTTGTAGTGTCTTGTTAAAAAAATACTATCTAATCTCAATAACTATTATAATGATAAATTGTGAAATGTTAATAAGTGCTATAAGATAAATGAGTTTTGTGGTCAATGCCCCGTGAAGAATGTTTGCATACATTTGTTTTTGGGGGTTCATAATGCATTTCAGCATATACTCTAAGTAGCATCACAGTAATGGAAACTTACCCTTACATCTGTTCAACTTAGCAATTTTCAAATAGATTTGCATATGTATCAGTTTTTGTAGCATACTAATTGATGACCGAATCTTGATGTTTTAGAGAGTTTTTAGAAAGAAACTGAACTTGGCATTTAGTGAAATGCTTATCTATAAAAATAATCCCCAGCACTATTTTATAGCCACTAGTATCTGAGATTCTTAGATAGAAATTTTGTCTTATTAAAATTGGCCATTGTATTGGTCTTAACCATATCATCATACATAGCAGAGGTGTGGGAAAGGGACAGTATGGGTTTTGCAAATGTAGAAATTTTATAAAATGCTTTCTTTAAATGTTTTCTTTTTTTGATAGAAACTCAGAGACTCTGATATGACAAGAATATGATTCCATTAAATAATCATGTGGCCCTATTCTCTGTAGGGAAAGAATCCTTTGAGAACTAATGCTAAAACTGTCATGTTCAGCTTCACAGTTACAAGAACTTAATTTTAATACCTAATAGACTACTTCCATTTTAGTAGATTACTTTTAACATCAAGATTGTTTCTCGAGTAGGTACTACAATCTTTGTGATAACTGGAATTTTCTTCAAATGTCTCTAAGGGAGAAGACATAGAATTAATAATCTAGATTTCATAAGATGTTTCAAAAGTCTTTTTAAATGTCCCGATTGGCAAGATGGGAAAACATTGATGTATGGCAGAGCCAGGCAGGATTATAACTGCTTGCAAGATCAGATAACGCTGAGTTTTAGATTAGTATTAATTGGAAGACAGATTTCTAGTGGTTTATCATAGGACTCCATCCTTAAATCTTACTATAAATTTTCATTATGAACTTGGATAAAAATACTGGAAATTATCTTTTCAAACTTGTCAGTGTTATGCAGCTAGAAAGAATATTAAATATGTTGAATATGTTAAATTATAAAATAGAAATTCCAAGAAACTTGGAACAATTTAAGGACTAGGTGAAAATTATCATAAGGATGTTTGCAGAGTTAACTCTAAACACTTTTTTTAAAAAAAACTAGCATCAGTAAAAACAAATGCATAGTTGGAGACGAGGATTAACTTTATGTAACTACAGCATGCGTGCTTTAGCTACACTCTGACGCAGTATGGAAGGGAGAGAGAAACTAACATTAACTAGTGTGTGCACTCTGGGCTAATATTTACATATACTCACCCAATTTATCTTCAACAGCAATCCAGTAAGATCCCAATTACTAGAAATAGTATAACAGTAAAGAAAATTGAGTGAAATTTAATAACCCTGCTTCAAATCATTCAGTCAGTAATTTTCAGAACTGACATTTATTACCAAATTTATCTGTTAGAATTCATGTTGTTATCGTTTACAGAACTGTAGGATTCATAAAGGAAAAGTGAAAAAGATTGGAAAGAGTGAAAAACAGGGGAAAAGACTCTGCCTTTATCCAAGCCTGTCTGGTGGCTGCTTTTGGGCGTTGGCCATGATCACAGAGCAGCATTAACAGAATGTATCAAGTCTAGAGGAGAACAGAGGAAATCATTTCATATCATGTGTATTTAATGAAATTTGGATCGGTGTATATTTTAAGGAAGAAAATATTCTGGTAGGATGTGGTAGATTGTTTGACGTAATCCAAAGGCTATCTTTTAAATAATTAGATTTTGTTTTGTTTTGATTTGTTTTGTTTTGTTTTGTTTTGGTTCGCCTTGGCTAGGAACAAGGAAGGGAATCCATACAGTTGTAGATTTTACCCAACATGAGACAGATGTTTTCTATAGTGCTGGCTTACTTTTTATCCTATCTCTTATCTTATGCTATATGCTATGTTATTGTCTTACATATTTTTGTTTTTCTCACTAGAATGAAAGTTTCAGGATGTCAGGAATTTATGTCTCCTTATCCGTGCCATTTGTGGTGCCAAGAACAGCACCTGGGATACAACAGCCCCTAATGATATTTGTTGACTGAGCAAAATAAAACCAGATATTTTTGGATTCAATTTTCATACTGGCAAATAACATTTTCCTTACTAACAAATAGTGTTTTTCTTACTGTTAAGTAAAGAAATATTCATGTAATCTGTGAATTCATAAGTTCTTTAAAATTTATATAATTTAACATGAAGGAGTAGTGGATTCTCTAAAAGTCCTAATAGAAATAGTGACTCCTAATGATTGATTAATCTGTCAGTCTCTATGTGGAATACATTCTATACATTGTAATGTTGGCGGTTACTGTTTCATAGAGGTGTGAGCTCTGAAGTGAAAAAGCCAAGTGTACTTGCTATCAACAATTTATACAACTTCAACAATTTATACAACTTCATGATTTCCGTTTCTTCAACTGAAAATATCAGTGCTTACCTCATGTATTAAAAGCCTTATGTACTAAAGATCGTAATGCTGTTTCAGGCACAGAGCAGGTAGAAGTATTAAATAATATTATCAATATTAGTAGTAAATATATAGTAGTATACTATTACCCTTACTAGAGCTATTCATTACTGATATTCTTACCTTGAAAATAATAAATACTGAGGTTTATAATAAAACATCATCTAACATTTAGAAGTGCTCCCTGGAGTTTTACTCAAAATAACTGTAGTTCCTCTGACTGTAAGATAGAATAACAAAATATTAGAATATGGAATAAAGAGTGACTTGAATGGATTACAGATATAGTAACAGATAAAAGAATTTGTCCTCAAGGGAATATATTGCGTGGGTACCCATTTTCATCCTTTCACTAGCTTGGTCTTTTTAGGTACAACCCCTTTTTTGAGCTTTTCTTATTTCTATTGAAGGACTGAAACTAATAGCAAGTTGAGCTGCCACAGGCGCCTTTGCTATAAAAGACTAGGACACTGTCTTCCATTACAGTATTTTTCTTGCTTTTGTGAAAAGACTCCCACACTAATATCTGCTACCAAAATCCATTCTGAAAGAGCCATTTAAAAAAAATTACCCCCACATCAGGCCATGACAGGTCTGTCATGGTGTCTCTGTCTTCACTCTGTTTTTGATAAATCTAGTTATTTGTCTGAAACTTTTTTCTGTTTTATGAAAACATACCACTGATAACCACCAATAGGACGCAGTATGACTTCAGTCATTGCGCATTTACATTGGTTAACCTATGGCACACTTCAGTAATCCAGCTTGATCCTACATCATCTTTTAGAAAGTTTTGCTTTTTAAAAATTATATATATTACTGTGAACCATTGAAAAGTAAATTGCACACATGATGACTCTTAAATTCTAGATTTTTTAGTGTACATTTCTAAAAAAAACAAAGATGATCTCTTAATCTCTTACTTAACTACAGTAGTTATCAAAATTAGAAAATTTAACACTGATACCATACTACTTATCTAAACTATATGCATTATTCAAATTTTTCCCAGTAATGTCCTTTACAGTAAAGAAAAAAAAACTGTATTATTTTTTAAAATATTGTTTTGCCAGAATATTTCCTTATTGCCACTCCTAACCTTTATTACTGAAAACAGTATGTTTTTGGTCATACTTACTTTGAAGATAGTACCAATCATATTCATCTATATAATAATTCTCTTTCCCCCTCCATCTGTATGGGTAATCGATGGAATCATGTATGTAACTTTTAGATTTCTCTCTTAAAGTTTGAACATAAATTTTTAGGTGTAGAAGAAAATATATTCATGTAAATTTATACTCTTATTTAAAAATTAGACAGGCAACTATATTGACCCAAATAAAATAAAATATTCACAATGGTAACATGGAGCTGAAATTAAATGTAATAGGAGCATGTCAATCATAATAGTAACTGTTGCTTCCTTTCAGAACTATAAAGTGACTTTATTTGGGCTTAATAGGTAATGTTAGTTACATAATTAAAGAATATATGTATTTATATATTAAAGAAGGTTTTCATTTGAAAACATATGAGTATATTTGTTTTGAAACATAATATTGTCAGATAATAAGATGTAGTTACATTGAAAATAACTAGTAAAACTATCTTCAAATGCGATATAAAATGACATATTAATTCTATATTTTAGTAAATTTATTTTCAATAACTGTTTCTTAAAAGTGTATATTTAAAGAACTTACTGACAGTCCTGATAGTTTTCCAAATCATGTTTTAGAAATGATGTCTAGTTCATTACTTTATTACTGATAAAAATGCTTCATTGTATACATTTGACCAGTGCTACCTTTCATTTGATAAACATTAGCAAAACAGTCAGAGTGTTGCTGTTAAATATCACCATACTTTTAGTCCTTTCGATTGACAAAATATTGTGGCAAAGTAGTAATGGTATAGTTTTTAATCCTTTTAGTGCCAGACCGCACACATCTTGTTTCAGGCCACATTAGCTTGAAAAGCAGTGTGTGCTTACATCTACATTCTTCAGATTAAGTTCAGTTAAATGATAAGATAAAGGTATGAACAGAGTTATTATTTTCTATTAGAATTTTAAACCCTGGCAGAAACTATTATTCTGAGAACAAGAAATTGTGAACTGCTTTCTTTTTTAAAATGGGATTTTATAAACTTACTTAAATGACCTACTCTGTTTTTTGATATACAGAAATGTGTGTAATAGACAAACAGGTACAGTACATTAAGTGTAACACATGATTATATATTAAAGTGTTTTCTGCATTTAAGTCTCAGATCTTGGAAGACTAGCAGTAACCTGGAGTGGTGGGGGTACTGGTGCCAATACGTAGAGCACCAATAAAGTCACTTCTCAAAATGATGCTTTCTACTATGTTGAAGAAATTAAAACCTAATTTCTCTAAATCTAGATCTTTATCAACATGTTATTTGTATTTGGAGTAATACAAATGTTATTGAGAGTTTCACATTTTTATAAAGTGTTATGATTTCTCAAATATTTTCATTTAGTGTTATCTATACTTGACTTTAGCCACAAAGTGAAGAAGTGGTTATTTTCACTGATTTAATTTGAGGATTGGTTTTTACTAATGGTGAACTGGACACCATAATTTTAGCAAATAATCTACTGATCAGTATAGGATTGATTAATTCCAAGAACTAATATAATCTATTATGCATATATTCTAGAAAACCTGTCACAGAGGCCAAACTTTTTTACCTTGTCCTTGATATTATGGTGTGGCTGGTTTTGGAACCTGTAATTACTGATTACAATGTACATGAAACTGCCTACTGATATTTTAACTAAAAGAATATAAATATTTTGAACCAAGCTTGATAAAAATACATCTTATAAAAATGAAAGTAATTATAGATGAAGCCTGATTACACATAAACTTCCAAACCTCTATACTGAATAATATGTTTTTTTGTTCTTAAAATGTATTCAGTTCTCTGATGTTCAACTTGAAAGAGTTGCTACTGTTTTATAACTACCAGTTGCAATCCTTAATTAAAATAAATTTGCTTATGTAAATCAACATAAGTTCCTCTTAATAGCCATTTTATTTTGTGAAAGTTTGTTTCCTCTAAAGTATAATTTGCTATTTTGCATTTATCTAATATTACCTTCACACTTTCTTTCAACGGTTTACTTTTCAGTTGTTTATTCTTAGTGTTCAGTGATAATGACAAGTAAGTTCTACTTCATTCTACCAGTGATATATTTTAACAGAGTGAATGGGATCATTAACATATATTAAAATGACAAAGTGATTTTCAGTTCTAAATTGAGAGAACATGGCTGATGGTAATATTTTCTTTAAAATATTTTGTGAAGAATATATAGTGTTCTCATATTTATTTAAAAAATAGCTTGAACGTCCACATATTTGTTGGTATACTCACTAATAACAGAGAATTTTTACAGTAACAACAAAAAATAATTCATGCAATGTTTTTCAAGAACTCATTAAAAGATAGGGAAATTACCAAGATCTCTGCCCCTGTGAAGCTCACCAACTAGTAGGGAGCACAGCTGTTGAATAAGTAACTCATCCATATAATTAATATATGAAAAAAAGCAGGTGTTTAATAAAACACTAGTTGTGTAGCCCTTTAAAATTTTTTTTCAAATAATATATATGACTGTTTACCTGACAACAGCCTACATGGCTTAATTGCTATGATGATATTTTCATTAATCAGGAAAGTAAAAAGTAGCTGAAATGATGTGTGCAAGAGATGCAAAGTGTTATCTAAGCAGAACAAGGGCTCACACTACAACTTTAAACTCAACACCTTCATTCTTGCCAATAGCAAGTTCTTTGCCTTGATCTATTTATTCTCTGTAGTTGTCTGGGACTAGAAATACGAGGGCTGTCCATAAAATATCCAGCCATGTCATATTAAACAGGCATTTATGGCTGGGGTCTTTTCTGGACAGCCTATGTCTCATAGATAGAACAGTGCAATGTCTATAAGATATTGCATATAGTTGTAATATGATACGTAACCTTTAATGAGTGCATATTAGGTGTTTTTATACACATATATATTTTGTTTGTTTGTTTGTGTGTTTTGTTGTTTGTGGTTTTCTGGCTGGGAATCAAACAAACGTAGGCCGTGGCGTTGAGAGTGCCGAAGCCTAGCCACTACACCACCAGGGAACCCCCTAGGTGTTATATTTTAAAATACATTATTTTCATTCCTTACAACTCCCTAAATATTTAAACTTTGGTAGAATTATTCCCATTTTACAGATATGAACACTGAAGTTTGGGAACCAATATATTAGGTATTATTTTGAAACTGAAGTCTGGCTCTGAGGGCCAAAGTATTTCTGCTATTTTGAATATTTATACTTATAGAAAACTGTGTTTTACAAAATATGCATGTACTTGCTATCACAAACCATATCTTTTGAAATATGTAACAAACTCTTAGTAGATTTTTTTTCTTAAGCAGATGCACTTTTTTTTTTTTTCTTTTGGTGGCTCCCTGGCTGGGAATCGAACCCAGGCCACGGCATGGAGAGCCCTGAAGCCTGGCCACCACACCACCAGGGCACCCCTAAAAACAGATTCACTTTTAAAGAGAAGAAAAGTTAGATCTGATAAACATTTTGGTTTCACTTATTAAAACCAAACTGATTTTAAAAGTTATTCTTTTAGTGGCTTGACATACTGTCTAAAATCTTTAGACGTAGTATTGCTGAAGTATTTTGTGAAAATTTATATTTGAACTTGGCGTTATTTTATCCAAGGGGACAGAGGCATTTACTTCAATAGTCAGGTATTATTTGTTAATGGAGGAATAGGGTTCACATGCTAAAAGAATAATAAAGAGCTTGTATTATATTATATTTTTAAAGAAAATGAGGACCAAAGAGTCTTTCATGTCATATTTGCCAAAAATATTTCATAAATGCAGTGAAACAAACATTTATTGATTTCTTGTGTGTGTGTGTCAGTATCTATTCTGTGTGTGCTTTTATATAGCTGCACATGGCATAATGCTATTTAATTAATGATGTGAATTATCATAATCACACATAATCATCTTCAGCTAGTCATTTTTACATTTCTACTGTGGGAGAGACACGGCATTAGGAGATGTAGCATATACAATGACTTAGTCTCAGGGGTTAGAGCCTAATTATGGAGGTAAGATCTATACATAAAACAATATAGATAGCAAGTATATGAATGCAAAAGAGTGTAAGTCATAAATGTTATGAATATTTAAAGCAATAAAATAATTGTTATGCAGTGATTACAATCCATTTTTATCATCTAGCAAAAATCAGGATCTAATAGTTCTGAAGAGCAGAAAAGGTAAGAAAAGGTTCAACACATGAGTGCTCCCAGTTGTGGATGAATTCTAAATAATGAACTGCGATGCAGTAGTGTTGATCAGTTAACAGTTTAAATAAAATTACTTCTTTTTATTAGTTTTCTTAAAGCATGTGCAAATCATTCATTTATAGTAGTACAGATTGTTGTCTATTTTTATAAAGTTATTTGAAATATACAATTAAACATTAGTCAACTAGTATAAATCACATTGTAAAACAAAATTGAAAAGTAAACCATTTTTTTATTTCTTACAATGCAGGTAGTCTAAAACCAACATTAGGCACAATTACAAAAAATTGAATCATTAAGTTTGAAGCCCTTTTAAAGAACTATGTAAAAGTTCTAAAATCAGAACAATATCATAATTATCATGGATACTATGAGAAGAATAATTTATTTTACAGATACCATCTATAAATTACTATTGGTTCTTATAAGTAAAGTATCATTTAAAAAAATTTTTACATGTTTCATAAAAGTCACAAGTTCTCTCATTACCTATACTGAAAGGAAAGACAAAAGATAATTAACAGGATGGTTGAAATACATTTGTGTGTGTGTGTGTGTGTGTGTGTGTGTGTGTGTGTGTGTGTCTGTGTGCGTGCGTGTGCTTGTGTGTTTATACATCTTCAGGTTCTCTCTACAGAAGAAGTAACGGAGGAGCTTAGGCTGTTAGCAAGCCTAGCATTGACTCATTGAATATTGTAGTTAGACGGGCTCTCTAGTTCCATACATGGTTTAGTATTTGAAAACTCAAGTATCACCTGACTGTATGGAAGAAATTGAGAATGAAAGGAAGTGCTTCCCATTACAGAGTAAAGTGACAAGGGTGATGTTGTGGCATAGTGATGGCATGAACGTCCATGGGGTGGTAGGCGTAGTAGGCAGCAGGGACATTTCAAGTCACATCACATGAAGGAAACAATGTTACAGTCACAACCCAAGACCCACAGATCATCTGTGAAAGTGACAGAAGCAGTATGGCTAATTAGAAGAACATATTAAGAATCATTGAGGAATTATGAAAGGAATTTTGATTTTTTCCATATCTGTAGTTGAGGGTTGAGTCAGAGAAATTGGTATTGATTACTTTGTCTACCCCAAGCTGAGGTGGCCTAATGAAACCCTAGTTTTACACAGAAATCATGTATCCATGTAGCTGCCTCACAATGTAGGTGATACATTTATGTATAAATAAGGCCTCTTAATATTTTCTTCAGGGAATTTATCTTACAGATATAAAGGTATGTTGATATATGAGAGCTGTGCAGAAAAAATCCAGCCATAAATGCCTCCACTTTTCATATTATATGGCTGGATCCTTTCTGGACAGCCCTTGTATATATATGTGTGCATACATATATACACATTTATTCATTTATAGCAGTGTTTTAAATGGCAATTCATTAGATGTACCAAAAAGTTCAATAATAGCCTATTAAACAATGGAATGATACACCATGTTAAGAAGATAGAAAATTTCTATGTACTAATATGTACACATCTCTTTGTACTGATAGGGACATATCTCCAAGAAACACTTTAACATGAAAGCAAGATGCTGGGGAGTAGGGTGTATGTACAAGTTTTTATTTAAAAATGAAAGGTAAATATATCCTGTATTTGTTTCCTGTACCTGCATAAAAGCTCCAGAATTACACTTAAGAAACTCAGAATAGTCATCCTTCTTAGAAGAGGTGGGAGAAGGAATTAGGCAGATGAGGGAGAATGACAGGAGAGAGACTAGAAATTCATGCTTATGTAACTTTTAAGTGTTTTCTAAAATTTCAATCATGTAAAAGTGAAATTAAAAGGAATACGGTCCATTTAATAGGTATATGGCTAATAAGCAGTGGGACTGAGCTGCCTCACACCCTTTAAAAGTGATATAACTTCCTGAATATAGAAAAAAGGATCAGGTATTCTCATAAAGTTTATTACAACTCAGATATTTCTTGAATTTATTCTATGTTTGCTTTTATATTTTACATTTAAAGCTGGAATTACATCTAGTTTAGTCAGAGGCATAGCTACTGCTCATCCATTTTCTTTAAGCTATCCACATTTTACTTGCATGAGAAGAGAGATAGTAAGTAAGCATACAGATATCAAAAAGAACTTGTGGAGTATGTCATTGAAAACTTAACTGATTTAGTGCAAGTTTTATGTGCTCAAGTAGCATGGATTCCTCTTTCCAAATAGTAACCCTAAGGATCATTTGCTGTCTTCAGAATTGGAAACAGCCATGATTACTTGAGCCCTCTCAACTGCCTTTACCTTTCTCATCTTGAACCCTCAACCCCAGTCCCTTGGAGCTGTTCTCAGCTTCCTCCTCACACCTGTGCAACTGCTGCCTTTCTATTCCATCAATAGCTATTGGGCCCTTTATCCATGATACATTCTATTTGTTGTCTTTTCAGACAACGGTCACATTGTAAAGAAGTTGGATATGGCCAAATCCAACATCGAGGCTTAAACAAGAGTATTAAATTGTATTCTCATGCTCTCACAAGGAAACATTTTGTGATCTGTTAATGAATTCAGTTGAGAAGTTTTATAAATATATAAAATTAAAGCTTTTATAATTATACTATAAAATATACAATTTAACTATTAGGTAGAATAAAAGCAACTGATTAGTTGTATAAGTGTAATGTGTATGTTAGTATATGTGTGTGTGTATAATCATTTAATTTTTAAAATTTTCAGTTAGGCAAAACATTATTTCATTATTATTAGAGTTTTAGAGCTGGAAAAGATTTTAAAGACGAGTCTCAACTATTCATTTGATTGTTTTGACAAATACAATAAAATGCCAAGTGAATAAAGACATAGTTACAAATGTAGTTTCTATATATATTGCAACTAGTACCTGTTGTGTCATTTGCATTTTAATAAGTTTTATTGATAGTTCATATACCATAAAATTCACTCTTTTAAAGTATAGAGTTCAGTGGTTTTTAGTATATTTACAAGATTGTACAATCATCACATTATCAAATTTTAGAACATTTTTATCATTGCAGAAAGAAAATAGATACCCATTAGCAGTCACTTCTCATTCACCCCTCCTTCCAGTCCCTTGAACCACTGATTTACTTTTTGTTTCCATGTATTTGCTTAAATTCTGGACATTTCACATAAATAGAATCAAATCATATCTGTATGTGTTCTTTTGTGAGTGCTTTCCTTCACTTAGTAAAATTTTTTCAAGTTGTAGCAAGTACATATTTTATTGCCAAGTAATATTCCATTCAATGGACATACTGGATTTTGTAGACCCATTCATCAACTGATGGGCATTTAGGTTGTTTCCCCTTCTGGGCTATTATGAATAATGCTGCTATAAACATTTATGTGCAAGTTTTTATGTGAATTCATATTTTCAATTTTTTTGAGTTATATGAGAAGTTGACTGTCTGGGTCCTATGATAATTATGTTTAATTTTTTGAGGAACTTCCAAACTGTTTTTTCAAAGTGACTGCCCCATTTAAAATTCCCTGCTGAATTGTATGAAGGTTCAAATTTCTTCACATCTTCACCAGCACTTGTTATTGCCTGCCTTGAAAAAAAGAAATTAACCGTCCTTGTGTGTATGAAGTGGTACCTTATTGAAGTTTTGATTTGCCTTTCCCTAAAGACTCATGATGTTGAACATTTTTTCATATACTTATTGGCCACTTGTCTATCTTCCTTGGAGAAATATATGTTGAAATGTTTTGTCCATTTGTAATTAGGTTATTTGTCTTTTAATTGTTAAGTTATAGGAGTTCTCAATATATTCTCATTATAAATATCTAATCACTTATATGTTTTGCAATAATTTGCTCCCCTTCTCTAGGTTGTCTCTCACTTTATTTATGGTGTCCTTTGACAACAGTTTTGATTTTTATGATGTCCAATTTACCTATTTCTACTTTTGTTGCTGCACTTTTGTGGTCATATCTAAGAAACCATATGTTTAATTTAAGGTCACAAAGACTGACTCCTGTGTTTTATTCTAGAATTTTATTCACATTTTAAATCACTTTTCTCAAAGGAATTGTTATATACCATTTGGCAATAGGTTAAGCAGTAAACAAACACTCAAGCAAACAAATACCTTCATCATTTAACATTTTTTTTTGATACCTACAATAAAACAAGCATGGTATTAGGAGCTGGGTATTTCTATGTAATGACTAATTTTATCTTAAATTCTTCATGGTAGATACTATACTGGGTCTGGCACAAGTAACACCCCCTTTTTATGAGCTGGTAGTCTATACCAAATCTTTTATTATAATATAATAAGGAGTGGGGCTGGAGTTCTAGAGTTAAAAAAGGCAGTGTACTCGTATGTACTGTGAGTCTAGAGCGTGCATATAACCAGGCCAAGTGATACAGTGGTTCTCAATGGGAATGTCAGAGCAAGGGAGTTACCTGGGTTTGAAGACTGGCCCCCACACTTCTCAGCACTTGGACTTTGACTAGTTAATTAACTTCTATTTATTTCTTTGCAAAAATGCAAATAATAATGATAATAGGACTTTTATGAGAATTAAATGTTAATGTATTTAAAGTACACAGAACTGGGCCCGGCACATTATAAAGTCTATAAAGTGTTAGTTATATTTATTTAGATAATTAATGATATATGACCACTACTGTCATGGAGCTGACATCCTGTTAGAGGAGACAGATATAGAACTAATAATCATATATGTAATTAAGTAATTATAAATTTTGATAAGTGCTGTATGTAGAAAAGGAAGAAAATGATAAAAGAGTAGTTCAACATACTCAAGTAGTACTCTCTCCACTTTGTACCATGGACAATAAGGTCTTTTTATGCTTGCTGCCTCAGTTGTCTGTTACAATAGTTCATGTTTTAATATATATAAAATTTCAGTATAGCAATATATAAGGTAAAAATTTTGATTATGATGAAAATGTCCCTGAGTTTCCACTAAAATGTAGGTCATTGCCTACATGCAGAAATACAAAAAAGTTCAGCATATTAAAATACTTCATGAGGTCATATTTCCAGTAAATTCAGTATAACTACTTCAAATACCTTTTAGAAATAAGGGAGTACTAGTCATACATCACTTAAAAATAGTAAATACTTCAAGAAAATGGAAGTTTTTTTATCCCTGTAAGTTTTGGGCCTTTAGTCGTAGAAGTAATCAAAGTCAAAATTTAACAAACACCCAGTGGTACAAGCCTGACAATTAAATTTGTGAACGTGCCACCGTGTGCTTATTTGGCAGCACTGTACAAACAACTCAGTAAGGTGTCATAACCTTATTATATCTGTGTCTCACAATTGTGTTTGTGTCAACGTGTGGCGGTGTCTTGCTGAGTGACGTTCATTATTGTTATTGCGTGTGTTTGCATGCCATCATGAGAATGTTGGAGCTTGAATAAAAACAACAAACAAACATGAAATTTTTTGTTAAACTTGGCAAGAATGGAAGTGAAATCCAGGACATGTTAGTCCAATTTCATGAAGATAATGCCATGAGGAAAACGACAGTGTACTAATGGATTAAACATTTTTCTGAGGGGAAAGTGTCACTGATGAAGAGAGAGTCAGAGCAGCCAGTAATGAGCAGAACTGATAAAAACATTGCAAAAATTTGTTGAATTGTGTGTCTAAATCATTGCCTGACTATGAGAAGCATAGCAGACCAAGTAAATCTTCACTAAAAAATCTTGACTTGAGAAAGGTGGGAGCAAAAATGATCCTGTAGGAGCTCATCAATGAACAAAAAGCAAAGGAGAGTTGAAGTTTACCAAGACCTTTTGGAGAGACAAGATGATGTTTTGGGCCATGTTATCACTGGTGATGAAACATGGGTGTACCAATATGACCCTGAAACAAAGAAAGCATCAAGGTGCACAATGGAAGTCAGCCAATTCTCCACAACCAAAAAATTTCCATCAGTCCAAATCAAGAGTCAAACATTGTTGCTAACCTTCTTTGATATCAGAAGGATTGTTCATTATGAATGTGTACCAACCGGACAGTCAACCGAGTTTACTATTTGGAAGTGCTGAGAAGGCTGCGTGAAAAAGTTAGATGAAAATGACTTGAACTTTTCACCAACAACTTAATGGCTCTTGCATAACAACAATTCACTAACTCACAGGGTACTGCCTGTGAGGGAGTTTTTAGCCAGTACACAAATAACTGTACTGGAACACCCTTCCTACTCATCTGATCTGGCCCACAATGACTTTTTTTCTTTATTCAAAGATACAGGAAATATTAAAAGGAAAATATTTTGATGACACTCAGGACATGAAAGTTCATGCAACAACAGTTCTGATGGCCATTCCAGAAAAAGAGTTCCAAAATTGCTTTGAAGGGTGGACTAGGCACTGCTGTCAGTGCATAGCTTCCCAAGGAGAGTACTTTGAAGGTGACTGTAGTGATATTCAGCAATGACATATGTAGCACTTTTTCTAGGATGAGTTTGCAAACTTAATTGTCAGAACTTGTATAAGCTTAAAGATTAGATTTTGGGGAAAAAAATGTACACAAGACTCTTGGCCTAGAAAAAGGAGACAGGAAAGCATTATGCACAATGAATGGAGATATTTTGCCTTGGAAACAACCTAGAGCTTTTTTCCCTCCAAAGTAAGGGCCATCTGGTCTCTTTCCAACCACATAGTCTGGCATGTAAACTTGCTGTTTGGGAAGCAAATTGAGTCAATACTTGTCACTAGTTTTTCGTACAACTTTTTAAAAGTAACATAAATTAGTACTAATAAAATCTCCATATCATATAACATATTATTAGGAAGTCTGTTTTTTTAATAAAAAATTTGCACAACAATTTTTTTCCTTTTTCACAAGCAAACACACACTGACCTGCAGTCAGTTCTACCATTAGAAGCTATCTGGTTAGAAATAGTGCTGGTATTTGGAAAGCAACATCATAAATAGACAAGAGACTGAGAACTGGGGAAAGCCATGGGCTCCTTCATAATTCACTTGAACAAGATTTCATTACCTCCATGTCTGGCAAGAAACATTTCTAGAAGTTAACACAAGGAGGGCAAAGAAAAATGTGTGTGTGTGTGTGTAGGGGGAGTGATGGAGTATTCCAGTGAGCATGACTATTGACTCCTTAAATATCTTTCCTTTGCTTATATATACTTGAAAATAAAGCGTGAATCAGTTGCAGACCAGTTGGACATTTGCTCAGGGCACCACTTTTTTTTCAAGAGCTGAACAGTCAATCACCCAACATAAAAATAATGGAGAGTATTAAGAATTTCCTGCAAAGATAATTGGAAGTTTCTCCAAATAAATTTTGATTTTTTTTCCTTGTCTGTTATTTGGAGGAATCCTCTTTCCCTGAACCCTGACCAGTCCTACCAGAACTATGCACAGCTGAGGTTTAGCTAGTCCTCGAATGAAGAATATGCCTGTGAGACATTGGCCAAGTTTTGGCTAGGAAAACAAAAGGATGTTGAGATTAACAACTAGGGCATAAGGCATGCAACACAGAAAATTGCATATGGAACTCTAAGGTTTGCTTCTGATGTGACCTTCCCTGTCCCCATATTCTAATGAGGTGGGAAAGTTGGATCTGTTAGTGGAGTCCACCTCTCAACACAGTGCCCTCATCATTTACATACTCTAATATGTTTTCTGTTATGCTTTACTGCCTTAACCTTGTACAAAGACAAGGCTGTGCAAACAGTGCAAATGAAAGGTCAGAAAAAATGGTATAGAATAGGGGTTGGAACAAGGAATTCATCAGCTCAATTTCTTAATTAAAGTCAGCTTGAGGAGTCCGCAGGGCTGGACAAGCTTTTGCTTGTGCTTGGGAAACAGGTTGTTTCCGTGAAGGAGACTAATCTTGGGTTTTTATAAATAGAACTGCACGTTCTAAAACTTTTCCAGCTGGTTGAAGGGGGTGGCATCTAATGGTGTCTCCGTCCTCCCTACCCATTAGGTTCTTCAGTTAGACAAGGAGGATGTGTATTCTGATGCTTTTGGATGGCGTGTTCTTTATTTACTAGGTTTGTTTGATCTAATGTGTTATAGACCTATGTTTTCTTATTGATGTTCTGTTTAGAAGATCTATCCATTGATGTAAGTGGTGGGGGCTGTTAAATCCCCTATTATTATTGTATTGCTGTCAATTTCTGCCTTTAGGTCTGTTAATATTTGTATTTATTTTTTTGGCGCTTCCATTTTGGGTACATATATATTCACAAATGTTGTATCGTAGTGCTGGATTGTCTCCTTTATCATTATATAATGGCTTTTTTGTCATTTATTGCAGTATTTCTTTTAAAATCAATTTTTTTAGACATAAGTATAACTATACCAGCTTTCCTTTTATTTCCATTTGCGTGGGATATGTTTTTATCTGTCTTTACTTTCAGTCTTTGTGTATCCTTACTTCTGAGTGACTCTCTTGAAGGCAGCATATAGCTGAATCTTGTTCTTTTTAAATTCATTAACCTACCCTATTTTTTTTATTGGAGAATTTAGACCATTTACATTTAAAGTGCCATAATTTGCCATGTACAATATGTACTTTTTGCCCAAATTTGTGAGGGAAAAATAGGATGTGCATTATACACATGAGTTAAAAGTGTTCCTAATATATAAACCAATGAAAGTTTGAATTAAAATGAAAGATTTCTTCCCTGAAAGTTTGGGTCAAAAACATGGGTGCACATTATACAGGGGAGCACATTATACACAGCAAAATATGGTTATTTCTTAGTATGTACTACATCACTGTAAGAGTGTCCAAACCTGTGGATAATTTTTGTAAAAATTTATTCGTGCCAAACAGAAGGTATGATTGGAAGCAAGACCTCAACAAAGAAAAAAAATGTTTCTTAGAATGACAGTTTGCAACTTCTTTTATGCACTTGGAATTAAGGAGGAACTGTAAGGAAGATTACATGATGGCAGGAGAAAGCAAGGCAGGGCTTGGATTACATGATAGTTAACAAAATTTTGTGTTCTCTTGAGGATAGTTTTGCTTCTGAGAGCTCTGAATAGAGGCATTTCAAAGGTGTGATAACCCAGTGCATAGAAAGAATGGACAAGGCTTGCTTCAAGCAAAGGTAAGCCTTTTACTAAAGAAGTTATATGCTGGGGGTGAGACTGTCCAGTTAGGAATTTATGATCAAATCACCTTGAGAGGTTATTTTCTGAAGAACCCCTTTTACTTCCACAACTTACTGCCATTTTGGTAACTGTTTTCTGGGTGTTTTTGTAGTTCCTTTCTGTTTTTTTCCTCCTCTCTCTCTCTTACCTTGTGGTTCTGTGACATTCTTTAGTGATATGTTTACATACTTTTCTCCTTTTATTGTGTGTATCTACTATAAATTTTTGCTTTTTGATTACTATGAGATTCAGATACAGTAGGCTCTCTGTTAATGAGCACTCAAGCAACCAGCAAATAAAACCAAACCAAACCAAACAAACAAACAAACAAAAACTGAGAAAATAATACAACATTTATCTGGTATGGGTGCCGGTTAGAGTTAAATTCAATTTGAGCAACTTAAATTTGATCACATTTCAAAGCTCTCCAGTTTTACTCCCTGCCACTTACACTTCATGTTTTTTTGTGTCATATTTTATAACTTTCTGTTTTATACATCTCTTAATGTATCACTGTAGTTTTAATTTTACTACTTTTGTTTCATAACTTTAATACTAGTTTTATTATTGATTAATAATAAATCTACTACCTTTACTATGTACTTACCTTTGCCCAAGATATTGTTATACTTGCATGTTTTCTTGTTATTAATTAGTGCTATTTCTTTTCATCTTAAAGAAGTCTTTAGCATTTCCTGTCAGGCCAGTTTGATGCTGAAGAACTCTTTTGTTTTTTGCTTATCTACTAATTGTAAATGATAGCCTTTGTGGGTTAGAGTATTCTTGGTGAGAATCCTACTACCACCAGTACTTTGAATATGTCATGCCAGTTCCTTCTGGCCTGCAGTTTTTGCTGAAAAATCTGCTGATTGCCTAATGGGGTTTCCCTTGTACATAATATGTTTTTCTGTTGCTGCTTTTTAAATACCTCTTTAGCTTTAAATTTTTACATTTTAATTATAATGTGTGTTGGTGAGATGTCTTTGGGTTCTCTTATTTAGAGCTTTCTGCGCTTTCTTGACCTGGGTATTGGTTTTCTTCCCTGTATTGGGAGAGTGCCTTACTGTGCATGTGCACTGGCTTTATGAGGGGCGCAGGAAAATACTATGACCGATCCCGATCACCAGCTGTAGCCATGGAGCAGGGAAGTGTTACAGCTATTTGCCCTTGCCAACCTAAGCAAGTAAAGCAGGAAATGCCAGTGATTGTTTGCATTCATCTGCCCCATCCTCAGAGTGGGGTAGTGCTACAGCCATCAACACACTCATTTCAACAAGGCATCAGGACAGTGCTGTGACTGCTCACCCACACTGTCTTGGGAAGGCAGCAGGAAACTGCTGGATCTGAGCTAGCCTACCTGAACTAGTTGGGTAGGCTGAGAGTGCAAAAATGGTATCTGCCAGTCCCTTGGATGGTGGCATTATTGTCTACTTCAATGAGAAAACAGCATGAGACAAAGTCCCATTGTCTTTCTCCTAGGAGAGATTCAATCCTTGCTCCCCCAACCCCTCCAGCAGATGCTTTAAGATTAGCAAATGAATTTCCATCATGAATAGTCTGGACAGTTCTTGGATTGCTGCTTCTGCACTGGAGTCTAGGGTAGGTGAAATTGCATGTGAGCCCTTTAACAGGAGAATCTCTGTTCCCTATAACCTTTTCAGCCCAATTAATTTTCTAAGCCAAACATTTTGGGGGCTCATCTCTTCAGTGCAGATCCCAAGCTTTGGGTTGCCTGATAGGGAGCATTCCATATCACTCCACTGGGAAAAGCATTGGACTGGTGAGATCCTTCCCAGTGGGGTATTGTTGCGCTGGGGGTTTGATTTGGGGTGAGACTTTGTCTCTGTTTCTTCTACTTCAGTGGTTCTCAACCTGTGGGTCGCAACCCCTTTGGGGGTTGAATAACCCTTTCACAGGGGTCACCTAAGACCATCGGAAAACACATATCAGATATTTACATGACGATTCATAACAGTAGCAACATTACAGTTATGAAGTAGCAACGAAAATAATTTTATGGAGGTCACCCCAACATGAGGAACTGTATTAAAGGGTCGCGGCATTAGGAAGGTTGAGAACCACTGTATCTACTTGCTCAGTGTGATCCTTCTATCTTTTGTTATGAATGAGCAGTTCATCTAACCTTCAGATTTTTTTCAAGGGGAAATGATTCATATGTAGCTGTAGAGTTGGTGTGTCCTTGGGAGAATGTGAATTCAGGGTCTTCATATGCCTCCAGCTTGGACCCCTTTAGAAATACAATTTTTATACATAGTTAATGGGTAAGAAATTGACCACTGAAGTTTCACCTAGATTCAAATCCTTCCTTGAGCACATTTCAGATGTCTGCTCTTGGACTTCTTTTATTTCATTTTTGAGATGCATATGGTAATATAGGTTAACAATCCTTTATCTGAGAAACTCTTTGAGGCAGATCTCCTTCAGAATTTAGAAATACTAGATTTTTGGAAAAGTGATATGGGTCTTGTCTATATAATATGTAATGACCTCAGCGTGTCTGCAGCCTGTACTTTTTTTTTTTGCAAAGAATCATATTAATATTCCCTCTCAGGAGAATAAATATGAAGTATAAATAGCCTTACCTCTGTTCACATCAGTATTTGCCACCAAAAGGGCTTATGTGTCAAATTTATGAAAAACAACAACAATGAAAAACTAGTTTTTATTGTGTTTTTGGATTGCAGAATTGTAGCTAGGAGTTTATAGATCTATAGTCCCTATTTCCCAGGCTTGTTACAAAGACTGAAGGAGACAATTGATGTCTTAGCACAAGTTCTAGCATGTGGTGAGTGCATATCTATTATTGATATTGGCATTGGTCTGGCAATTTCTTTAGTAAGTGAAAAATTATTATTGACTCAGCCATTCCAATAGAAAACTCATGCACTTGAATTCCTTTTATTTGACACCAGATGTCACCTCCAATTAGTTTTACAAAGTGGACCTTGAGGATTTTTCTGTGGAAACATTATAAAACAGGCTTGTGACACTTGCTGAATGTTCTACTCATTCTCAGTTTTGTCTTTCATACTGCCATAATTTCTCCCTTTTTTGATATTTAATACATATCCTTTTAAAAATTTTCACTTGTTAACTTCTAAGGATTTTAGTATGCTGTCTCAGGCTTCTCTGTAGTAAGCATTTTATATATAATACATTTCTACATATAGTGTGTGTTGTATATTTTTTCTTTTTTAATTTCTCTACATTTTCAGATCTAAGATTAATCCAGTATTCACCTATTCACTGAAATCTTTATTTATTTTTATTGCAAATATATGATATCTTATTTGTGTGTGTGTGTATGTGTGTGTAATTGGCTCTTATGAAAGTATGCTAGAAAAGTAACCGTCACTTGTACTCTGATTATTTCCTGAAATAGTTATATTTTGCTTATCGTTCAGTATTGATATAAAAACCATTTCTAAATTTTTATATCATTATTGAACTATGTGCCAACTGATTTATTTAATATTTAAGAAGGTTGTTTTACATTATAAAATCAAATTGTTCCTTGGCAACATAAATTATAAAAGTCTTAATAAGTTGTTTTATTCCCTGAATCTTCTAAGTCTGAAAATGTGGAAGTAAAGGAAAGAAAAAAGAGACAAGAAGAGAAAGACATCCAATTTTTCTCCTAGAAAGTAGTGTTTTCTATAATGTTGATCTGTAATTTTTATATTTTTATCTCTTATTTAACCTGAAGAATTTCATTTATTGTCTAAAAGAAATTTAAATTAAGAAACAAATTATGAGTTAATCACTTCTTCTCATTCTCTACTTTCACATTAATTTATTACACTTAAACCTCATTAACTGAACATTTTTAATAACAATACCATTCATTTCTGCCATCATATGTAGCATCCATACACCCTGGTGCACTTTACAAGGCAGAAACCCTGAATTGCTTATTGGTCACCAAACATACATTGGCATTTCAGACTTTTATCTCTATGCATTGGTGTTCCCTTTGCCTGTAATAAATGTCCTCTTTTCCTTTGTTTATTACAGCAAATCATATGTGACCTTTACAACCCAAATCGAAGGTCATTACTTCCAGAAATTTTGCATTGAATGTTCTAGGGAGCATTCCTTTGTTTTACTTTTGATATTCTTCTATATTTTTATTTACTTTGTACATGTATTTTTGCATTCATTACACTGTACCACATTTTCTTGAGAGGACAAATGAAAGATGAAGAGTCTCAAAAATAAGTAATTGTTAATTGTGTGAAATAAATGTGTAGTGGAGACACTGTTGAAGTTAGTGATAGCAGTTTCATTTTATTAATGAATAGAGAAGTTTACATTTTAGTGTTTTAAGGGATAAATGTATTTATAGAAAAAAAAATGGTATCTACAGATTGTGAGGAGGAGCGTACTACATTGTGTTAGAGGAGGTGGTGGAATTGTCAGAGAACTTTAAAAGTGTAGTAATAACCAAGGCATGTTGAAGTTAGATAAAAAGTAAGATAAAATAAGTTTATGATAACAAACTAGAGAGAGAGATTGAAAATATGTATCAAAATAGGAATCATAGATCATTTGGTAAGTAGAATAGCTTTGCCCTGAGACTGAAGATATGTAATAGAGGCTTGACATCTTTAATAAGTAAATTTGCAGACTGGAGAACATTAAGTTGAGAAAGTTGCTGCATCGTGCTGTTTTCTCAAAGAAGTAGACAATAACGGTACCATCCACGACAGTAGTTAGAAGATAAGGCTTTATTAGAATGATAAACATTATGAGAAGCTCTCTTGGGACAGAAAGAGGAAACTAATTACAGATATATACCAGGATAGTCAGGTAGTCCTGAAGATTCAAAAATGAGGCTGGACACATTGAATCTGTGGTGACACAAATCTGCAAAGCTTTTGTGATTTCCTGGCTATTGGGGGCCTCTGGGACCAAGATAAATAGATGATAATACTCATCTATTTGAAGTTTTTCAGAGTCAATATTATGTAAACAAAAGAATAAAAGGAGAAGCAAATAAGTTAACATATTCTGATAATAATTGAAAGGGTAAACACTAGGTTAAATCTGAGGTAGAGCCAGAAAACAAGAGGGGCTGATGCTAAGATCATCATGTGACTGATGGTATTAGTGGTAGTTAAAGAGCTTTCCTAGAAGCTTGAATAAAGGCAAACTTTTGGTCCAAGACAGTTGGTCTAGAAAGTAACTACTTTTTAGAATCTTGCCATCTCTAGAGTTCATCTTGGTTATAAATTCTGTAGTATAGCATGCACATTCTGCATGGAGATTTTTTTCAGATTCGGTTTCTATTAGGAGGATGTTAGTCTAGCATTACTTTTTATTGTTAACCATTTATAGGGTTAGAAACAATAGTGATACTTACATAGGAGAAAGACTCAGTACATATATTTTACAATTAAAATAGAAGCATGAATTTAAAATGTCAAGAATTCATTGTGGTGACATGATGTGTCTCAGCTTTTATGATTTTGTAAAAAACTTTTTTATTCATACAGTGGACTTTCAGTTAACTGGCACCCATGGGAATTGGTAGGTGCTGGATCAGTGTACCTGGCACTCTAAAACAGCCAGCAAAACTCTCAAGCAACCGGGAAAACTCTCAAGCAATTAGCACAAAAATTTGCTTGAGAGTTCTGTGGGTTTCTTGCATTCCGGTTAACTGAAAGTCTATTGTATTCCTATCACGTGTTCCTGGGCAAGAGCTTTGTTGGGAATGCCAGAGTGTGCTTTTTACCCTGCCTTACTTTTTATTGGGAAAGAATGAGATGAAATTAAATGAGTCATTCTTAACCCATAACATTGTCTTTTGCAATTTTTTATAAGTCAAAAGCAGTTTTTGCCATAAACTTTTTAATCTAATATTTTATTTATACACCTTGTGGCTGATACAGCCTAACAGAAATAATTAATATTAGCAGTACCTCACCTTTCTATATCACTTTATGGTTAGCAATTTACTTTCATGTACATTATCTCATGTATACTAAATTGCATTGATCTCTATAGCAAAGATAGATCATTTTAATGTTTAAAGAGGTGATAAAAATAATTGTCAGCTAGTTTATAATGACAATGTGATAATTCATGAAAATGAATTATTTGATGAAGGGAAAATAATACACACTGATCATGCTTCCATTAAATAATACAAATTGGTTTTGAAATGTATTATTTATAAATTTAAAATTCTACATATAAAATTCTAAATATAATGGCAGAATTTTAAAACCCTATGGAAATTATTTGAAGGTAACACACTCTGAAGCATAATGCCAAAAATAATTTGCTAGATTGTCTTGAACAAATGCCTTTAGTATCTTTTCTTTTGCCTTTAAATTTTATTTTAACAACTACTAATGGAATTGAGATTGGTAAATAATTAATAAATAATTGTAATGGTATGAAATATAAGGAAGAATTCAGGTAAGAAAAATATAAAAATCCTACCCTCGAGGAACACATACTCTAGTAGTGTACATACTTTCCATGGAAAGGGGGAGGTACAGTGATCATTACTCATTCATTAATTCAACAAATATTTTTCTTAAGCTCTAGATATAATAGCTTTCAGCAATTATTGTGTTTTATGCCATTGTGCCTATAGTCTAATATGAGAAGATGAATATAAATCAAATAATTAACAGAAAAACAAAATTGTAATTATGACGTGATAAGAAGCAGCAGTATGTGGAACTACTACATTGTATAATGGAGGATTCTAAGGGAGTCTTGGTGGCCAGAGATGCTACTCCGAGGAAGCAGTGACTGAACTGAAATCTGAAAAATAAGTAAATGACAGTGAGAAGCGTGTTTGGAGTCCCTGTGGCAGGAATGGGTTTGGAAAATGCAGTTGCTAGGGACAGGTCCAAATGGCCAGTGGACAGAGTAAAATGGAATACGGTGTAAGATAAGGCCAAGTGACAGGTGAGGAGGAAACAGTAAAGACATTAGGTTAGGTAAGGGTACTGTGGGACAGGACATGGATGGGTAGAAGGAGCAAATTGTGACCTGATTTTATTTGCATTTTTTACTCTGGCTGTGGTGTAGAGGAAAGATTGGAGAGAGCTAACGGCAACATGGTCATGTGATACACAACAAAGTTTCGATCAACAGTGAACCACATATATGGCAGTGGTCCCATAAGACTGTAATGGAGCTGAAAACTTCTTATTCCCTAGTGATGTCATAGCTTTTATAATGTCATAGTGTAATGTTTGTGGTGATGCTGGTGCAAACACACCTACTGTGCTGCCACTTGTATAAAAATAGAGTCCATACTATTGTGTACAGAACGTAATACTTGATTATAATAAGTACTATGTTGCTAGTTTATGTATTTACTGTACTTTACTTGTTATTATGTTAGAATGTACTCTTTCTACTTATAAAGAAGTTTACTGTAGAACAGTATGCTGTGTTATGCTGGCAGCAGACTCATGTATCTTGTATTTATTGTGTCTGTTGATTGCATCATTTTCTCTTGTGCTTGGTTTAATCTCATATTGTTTCGTGCAGTGACATGCTGTATAGACTTGTAACCTTGGAGAATAAGCTATGCCATATAGCCTAGCTAAGTAGTAGGTTATACCATTTAGGTTTGTATAAGTATACTTTGATATTTGCACAAGGATGAAATCACCTAAGGACACATTATATCCCCTATTACATGGACTGTATCTCTGTCGTTAAGCAGTGCACGATTTTATAAGTAGATGAGTGGACAAGGAGAAAGATGATGTTAGCTTAGACATAGAGAAGTATTGGCAGATTTGATATTTAATTATTAGATATGATAGAGGTAAATGGCTAATGATTTTGTGAAGGGAGGAAGGAAGAAAATATATCAAGGGAAACATCTAGACTTCTGGCTAATTAGAGTTCAGATCTATCCCCACAGTCAAAAGGACATCAGTTTAATGTTTTTTAAGACACTGTAAGTGGCATGTTAAGTAGGTCCTGATGGTGGGAAACCTCCATTTCCCTGGTCTCCTCTATCTACAAGGAAAGACTTTCAAAACAATAACCCGCTGGGCCATTCACTTTACCTTTTACTCACCGCCAGTGCAGTGGAAAGATTATCTGGTTAATAATTTTGGAGGAAGAAACTGCTGTAAGCACATTTTCTCTTCCACTCTTCATCTCTGTCTCTGTCTTTCTTTGGTAGGATAGGAGTATTTCTATTATACTTATTTCCAGGGTGCTTAAAAGCTTAATGAGTGACTTGGCTACTTAAGAGAGGCTTGCAGTTGTCCTTCATGCTTAGGACAACATGGGCGTTTTTTGTCCTTATGTGGTACATTGCAAGCCTGTTTTGCTCAAAGATATAACCTGTACTCTTAAGTAGTCTACCGGTAATAAAGCTCACATTTTAGTCCTCTATTTAGCTTTATCCTGTTCAAGGCCTTTTAACGGTGCGTGAAAGGGAATGTGATTTAGACCCCCTAACACTCACATGTGGCTTGTGAAATGAGTAATCTGCCTCTAGGAGTAGTTGTAACTTGATTGGGATGTGACTGCCTTGGTAGAGAATCAAGTAGTAGGTGAATAACCAAAGAACTTGAACATCTAATGGCAACTGAATGTGAGCCCTGGCAAATTAAAATGAGGGCTAAAATAAATGCATCAAATGCATGTAAGTAACATGGACATTATATTTGCAAATTTAGCAAATGTTGTAAGAGCTGGAGGTTAAACGAGTCTCTGGTCCTGTTTCACAGTGGTGGCAGGTTAAAATAGAAAATAACTCTGGAAGAAATATCTCTTGTAATGCTTAAAGTAGAGTAGAAGTCAGAAAGGGGAAGAGAATGAGCAAATTTGAACATCTCCATTCTATCTTTTTTTTTTACCTTAAAGACCGTCTCTAAGAACAAGTACTTTTTTAGAGCAGCTTTCAGTTGAGGAAGAAAAGTTTGACCAGAACCATTCTAGGACCCTCATTATAAGGGTATTTATACAATCAATAATAGTAATCATCTGACAAGCAATTCCAAAAATTTAAAAATATTTTAATTAGCTATTTTAATTACTTGAATAATTCAATGTTGCCACTGTTGTCCTTTGAAAATATAAAAAGGATATTTCTCAGTTTATTAGTCTTTACTATGAAATATCATGAAACTGTAAGTGTGAATTAGTTTAAATATAGTTTACTATATAATTTATTCTTAGGGTTTATAGCAATGTCTGCCTTAAAGAGGTTTCAGATCTTTCTTTAAAAATAATCAGTTGCATGAAAGTCATCCAACTGGAAAAATCACTTTTCCTTCATAGAGTTCTGTTGTGAATGCAAACACATTCTTGACAATTATCTACGATAGCTTTTGCTGGGGACCATACACAACATTAAACTATAATATAAACTTCATTGAATCAATTCATTTTGTATATGGTGCCTCTCCGGAAATTATCACCATAGACATGCAAATAATAAGCGTTAACACCTAATGTGGTGGCATTATGCACACAGCAGATTTTGAAGAACACAAAGAATCAAAGAATTTGGTGACAGTTTTGTGATTATTCTATCTAAGCTCCAACCCAATACAGAAGTCAGTTTATCCCTAAAGACCAATTATTAGCATTTTTTGAACAGCGCTAACAAAGGGGAAGTCAAATGTTTGTAAAATACATCATATTTTGTTGGATAAAAGGTTTTTTTCATATTTGACTTGGCTCCAATTAATTTCAATCCCTAGTTATGTTGTTCACACTGTACATAAATATGTAAATTAATTACAAACTGCAAATGATAGCTTTTGAAATGGATGAAGCTGCCATGGCACGCACTCACAGCATTTTTTAAACACATTTATTCTCTTCCAGTTACTACATTAAGCCTTAAGAGGTGGATGAGAACAGTTTTTGATTTTCTTCTGTTGTATCTCTTATTCTTTCATGTGGCTGGTTTCTAAATGCCTCCTTATTGTGCATGACATCTGTGAGAACATTAGTATCTTTTATTAATTTTGTTTATATTTATTAATCATAATTATGTAAATCATGACAAGTAATATTTATTGAGTGCTATTTATGTGCTTGGATTTATGCAATGTGTTTTATATATTTATTAATTAAATAAGTACCTAAACAGTGCCTGTTGGCTGAATGTCTAGTACTTGAATCTGACGTAGTAAGACAGATATTTTGGACGAGTTATGGGAGGAGATGGGAAAATAAAAGTATAGAGGGAAGAGTTAGAGAATTTGAGAAGAGTTCAGTCTTCCTAAAGCACTGTTATTGGTGACATAGGAGGTGTCATATAATGCTGAAAACCAGGGCACATTCTGTTGCTGAAGTGGGACTGCAAACGGAAGCTTCTGGAGAAGTTGATGGAAGCTCTTGCCTCTGTAATCTTTATCCTCTCTTGCTCTACTGTCAGGCAGTTCATAGTGGGCCTAAGGTTGCTTGTGGTTTATAGCCAGTGCTGCAACTTGGAAACAAAAACTGGACACAGAAGACAGTGAAGATAAGCTGGAATCTGTTGGGCATCTCTGTGTCAGTCACTCTATCTGATGCCAAAGTATATTTAGACAGTAATGATTACTGCTACACTGTCTCTTCCCGACTCTTTTGCAAGTTCTTTTGTCTATCTCCCAACTCATAAAGAGAAGACAAGGAAGTGAGTTACTGTTGTAGACACTGGGTATTCAGTAGTGAGTAAATTGGACCAAAAAAGTTACTGGCTTCTTATAACTTATATTCTAGTTGTAGAGTCAGAAAAAAAAATCAAATAAGTATTTTATTTAATGTCAAGCAGTGGAAAGTACAGCAAAAATAATTAAGCTGTGTGAGATTAGATTGTAGTGAACCAAGAAACATGGAGACAGAGGTGACTGCTGTGGTCAAGGTGAGATGATTCTCAAACTCGAACATAAGCCTAGCTATCTTACTGGTAAGAAATGGTCATATCCTAAATCAATTTTATAGGTACAGCTAGATAACAGGATTTACTGATGGACTGATTAGTTTCTTCTGTAACTAGTTGTTATAGAAGAAAATGGAGTTAAGGATGATGCTACATTTTTTTGAGCAAATTTGAGTGAACTTTTAGTGGTGTTTGCAAAGATGGGGAAGGATGGGGTATAAGAAAGTTTGGAGTGAAAATAGACCTATTGGAAGTCAAACTAGAGACTTCATGTTATTTAGAGAATTATACAGAAGGAAGCTGAGATAGAGGAGAGTTGGAACTTGGAGTTATCTGAGTCCATACTATATTTAAAGATAGAAAGACTGGAAGACATCAGTGGGGAAGATGACACAGAGTTCAAAAAGAGAAGTGTTATGACTTGGTGGCATATGGTTAAGTAGAGGGGGTAATCCTTTATGCATAATCTTATTTATATCCCATTTTCCTTCACAGAACATTAAGCTAGTTTTCAATAAAATGTTCAACACTCTAGAATAAACACTTAAAAATATGAAAGTGGGGTGCAGAGAGAACCTCAGTAGTTAAATTATAAAGCCAAAAGTAAGTTAGCACAGAGGTATTGAAAAGAGACATTGATACAGATGAGCTGCAGATTTGTTCTCAATAACCCAAACAAGAGAAACACCACCATTGATTAAAGTAAATTAGAAGATTTATAATATTCATAAATTAAAAGGTTGAAGAAGAGAAACTGAAAAGAAAAAGTTGTACTGAAAGTAATTGGCAAGGCTTTGGAGCAAACTTTGCATTTAAAGTAGTGTTAGAACTCCTTCATTTGAATTGTCCAGGATAATATTACCCACTGTAACAGATAGCATTTGGATTCATGACATTCTATTTCTGAAATGGAATTCAATAAAAACAATTCAGCCCAAGTAGTCTGATACAAGTTTATAATTCTTTAGTAGTCTGATAGAATTAATTCGTTTCAGGTGGCCTTTTTTAAAATTTTCTCAACCAGGATTTGACAAAGATTGGTGAAAAAAAAAAGCCTGAGGTTATTCTCTCTGTACTTTTTCTTCTTTCTGTCCATCTGTGAGATACATATGAGACCATGTATTCCATTTTCTATTCTTTGGGCTGTTGTATGTAGAACTGGACAGCGCCCCTAGTACTCTGTGATTCTAGTATAATATGGCAGGTGACCAACTCCTTTGGATGAAGTAACTTGGTTTGATAAATTATGTCGCAGACTTTTAGTAGTGATAAACTTCTCTGTAGTTAAGAACTGCTCATGATAATAGCTAGAGGGATAAACTGGCAACAAACTGACACACAAACAAACAAAAAAAAATACAGTATTGGGGAACACCTGTCAGACAGCTTTGAAAATACTAAAATAACAACAAGAAATCCTCTGCAACCTAGTAAATATGGAAAGAGCATTTCAAGACCAATGTGTGAGTCAATTTCACAATCTCATGTCCTCTCCATTTCTACATGGTAATTGTACTCTTTCTTGAACTGAATGAAAATGCAGGGACACATTTCTAGCTCGTTCTAATCTTTTAAAAAATTGTCCACTTACACCAGCAGCTGTAACATCAAAGAGGACTATCTTTCACACTCCTCCAAGTCAGCAAAGAATCAAAAGTTGCCTGTAAAGAGAAGAGCTAATGACTATTATTAACTACTGACTAGATATAAAATAATTTAATGAATAAGAATAAAACATAATTTCCATAACTAAATTATACTTTTAATAGTAAAATTAAGTTTTAACTTGTTATTAAACACTTTAGTGAGGCAGTTAAATTTTCAGTTGTGCTGAATTGAGCAGAATCTTTGAAGTTTTTATAATAATTGCAGGACTTTTCTTGGCTACCAAGCAAAACAAGTATCTTATAGCAAATAATTTAAATATAATTTTCTATAGAAAAGAAATAAGGAAGATGATTTTCCACGTGGGTATGATTGTTAAGTAGACAACAGCAAATTCAACCAAGAAAATCTATCTTTGAAGGGTGGTAGAGTGCAGGGTTTAGTAAATATGGCACTTAATCACCGTATTATTTATAGTACTATAGAAACAGCTAACACTACATTAGTCAGGAATAACTTCTGTCTAATTAACAACTTTGCCAAAAAATGTCAAACATGAGCACAAAAACATAATTGAGTTCATATATATATGTGCTAAGGACTGATAATCACAAAATGTAAAACTTTAACTTCCATCCAAGTCATTCACCTATTTGAACTTTTATATTTTTATTGGATATTTATGAATCAATCCTGTTTTCCCAGAGCTGAAGAGTACTGTCTTAGATACATCGGATAATCTATATTGCAGGGTGTTTCACTTAGGACCAACCTTACTCTAGTAGGTTTGCTTCTTATTCTGTCTAGGCAGCTGCCTACTTTCCCCCATGGATTAAGGGGACATGACTACAGTGCCAAAGCAGACTGGAGTTCTCCGGTTTAAATACCACCTCCGTCGTTTCCCAGCTGTGTGAATTAAGGCAAGTTAATCAACTTATTTGTACCCCCATTTCACAGTTTACAAAAAGGGCCTAATAATGCCACCAAACTTACAGAGTAGTTTGTTATGAGAGATATATTGATATATTTAAAGCATTAAAACATCTAACTACATAATAAATATTAGCTAATGTTTTAATTTATATTACTATGATCAGAAATGTTATAGTCTGTCTTCTTTAAGCTTTCTGTAGTACTGTCCTCCTTAGCCTCTGAAATATGTCCCATTGTCACCCGTGTTCTTTCTCTGTAGAATCACTCTTTCAACACCTAAGCCACTGGTGTATGCATAGTACAAATGTAATAAGTGCCTTATGTTTCAAACATGCAGTTCAGCCTTTCTATGAAACTCACAGCTGATACATCTCTTGCGGGTAGTTTCTTCAAATATTTGATCAGTTTCATATGTCTAATATTTATGTTGGATTTTATGAAACTATAACGAATAAGGAAACCCTGGATAATTCATTGACAACCAACATTAAACTACTTTGAGTAACACAAATTCCTAGGAGTTTATGTACAGAGAGTGTGTAAGAGCACTGTGTACAAAGAACTTGTATGTGATGACTGAAACCAAAAAATGGGAATCAGGGTAGAAAAAGTAAATGTGTAGGTTAAGGATACACTAAAACTAAGTGACATAGCGGAGAATAAGAGAGAGCTGCAGATGTCTAACAAACCGAGTGTGCCTATTTTAAATGAAAGCAGCCATCAGAGTGGTAATGCTAAAAGGGAGGATTACAAATACAGCAAAACCTTCATACGGTCCTTGTATTCAAGTACACAAATGTCGTGTTTTTATGTGAATGGAAACAGTGTTTGTTAAGTGAGGCACCATTGATACTCAGGTTTGTGGAAAGCAATAATATGGAAACATTTCCTGTTTGAAAAGGAAAGGCAACTGCAAATAACATGAATAGACATATTTTCTTTCATTCTTAAGGGGCACAATATCCCAATATTCAGGGTTGAAAGACATGATTACACATTGTGTGTAATGGTGGCAAACAAACTTCCATCTGATTTTTCAGTAATCCAGGACCTTGTTTATGGACACGAAGGGGCCTTCACTCTCTTCTGTCTCTATGTAATATGCTCATAGAACATAAATTCACATCCTAGGAAGCCCTCTGAGATTAACTGACATGGAGATATATTTAGCCACTGAACACTAAAGGCTCATGAGTTGTAGGATGGAGTGTGAGCATAATTGCTTGGGTTTGTGTCTGGACACAGGTTTTTGACCAATGGTATCTAAACTCACTGGGTTAATGCATTTTCTTTTCCTAGTTTATACTGAATTGTTAGTATCAGTGGTCTTGATTCTGAATTCACTTTTATGTGTTTGACCTACTATTGGCTTGATGCTTTACTAACTTCTTGAACTGTGTTCTGACTGAAAATATCACAAGGATACTCCAAATAATGCTTATACTTTCATTAATCTTCTTTTCTCTAACATGAATTCTGGCTTCTTTTTTATGGGACGCTCTCATCAGGTTTACATCATATTGTATTCATCTATTAAATTCTTCACAACAAATCCCAAATATATTTTGATGAGTAAATAAAGAATGAATGGATTGGGAGAAAAGGCACCATAACATTGCAAAGGACAGAATACTTAGTTTTGTTGAATTATGGACTAAATCCCAGCCATTTTGTCATTAATTTTAAGTGCTCTGTTTTCACAGTCTATTTCAAATATTTCATACGAATATAGACTAAGAAAATCTGGCACAGTGAATGATCCTTAAATCCTTCATTTTACCTTGATATAATTACATGATAAGAAATTAAATTTTTAAGAAAATATAAATATAAAGACAGGAAGATTAGTTTTTATAAAGGCAGCAATTAGTGCATGAATATTTTTTCCTCAGTTATCTTGGTTCCATTTGATTGTTAAGTTTAATTAAATAAATGCTAAAATAAATCCAAAGATGTACAGTTCCATAGTAAATAATTTAGTTTTGCATATTTTCTTATCTTAATGAATGTAAATTTCTTGTGTGTGTTTTCTACTGTGATAAATAGAAAATATTTTAAAGACTTATCAAAAATCAAGTCATTGTGAAGGAAACAGCCTCCTTTGTGCTTCCTTGCTGCTTAGGATTATTATTTTGTTTTAAATATTTGATTAATGCCAGTAAAAGAGTATTTTTGAAATAGCATTTTGATTGACATTTGTTTTCTAAGTTTCTAAACACTTTACTAGAGGCGTTATAATTAATTCATCTTAATTCTTATTGTCTTATCTTATTTCCCTTAACTTCTGACATTTCCCTTGATAACCTTGTTTATTTTAGTTTCTAAAGTTTTAACCAGGGAAACAAAGGAGGTGAAGTATAATTAATTTATTTCTTCTTTTAAATAATTGGCACATTTCTATATATTTCTTTTCCTTGACAGTAAAGGACATATAATATTTATAATAATTTTTGAACATTTTTACTTTGTATATTATAAAATACTTGCTATCTTATTTGCTAATAAGAAAACTAAAAATAGGTATTATTTACCATAATTTAGGGATGAAAAATATAAATGGCAGAGATACTTTGTGAGTCTATGAGCCACATTTCCTGGCTTTTACTGTTCCTTTTACTCTGTTGCTTCTGTGATGTTTAAAATTGTATTTTAACTTATTACCTTAGTAATTAATTCATCCCCTTTCTTATAAAATGACTTACACATATTAAATGAAAATTTAAAAAAGACAAGAAAATAAAAATTGGATTCAAATATGAAAGCTAAATGAGACCAAAAAATGCATGTTATATGCTTACCACAGATGAGTCATAGATTTAGCTATCAGTTTTCTGGGAGCCAATTTCAAGTGGGAAATCTAATCATTACACAATTCATGGTGCCCATAAAATAAAAACAACCAATTATTCTGAGATGAAAAATTGTTCTCAGTAGGAATATCAGACTAGAAATTTTCCAAGTGGAGAGGCTCTCACCGACATTGTGTAATATAATAAAATTATTTTCAACAACATTCTTCAGGAAATTCCACAGTGAGTTTTATGGGCTGTTTCTTGTATAATCTCTGATGACAACATAGCAAAATACAGGTCAGTAAAAGCAATTGATAGAGAAGTTTCAGAATGACGGGTTGGATACAAGAGAACAAGCATATTTAGGACTTCGGGTAGCCACCTATTCCTCAGGTAATCTTTACTTGCTGCTAAATTATCAGTAAACAGAAGCTAAGAATGCATTCAAGATTGTATTATTTGCCTTGTGTCTATAATGAATTTAATGTGAGTTGAAATCAGATTCACATAACCTAACAGGCCATCAAAATGGGGCTAGATAGGTGTGATACATTTAAGTGGAAGTTGGAGAACCGAGAAAGGACAAAGGCTTAATGAAGGCCTCCTAACTCTACTTGGAGGCAAGCCAAATAAAATCCAGGTGAGTTAATTTGATATTATTTTGTTTTCACATGTATCAGTTTTTCAGGTTTAAATAAGTGTATTATCTTTTTTGAAAAGATCTAAAATAAAATATCTCCTAAGAACAAAAATCATCTAATAAGAAAATTAATATAATATGTATATTGATAGAGTTAGATAGGTTTCTCTTAAAATCAACTGTGTTTTCTACTGAATATTTTAGAAACTACGATAAAAGTTGAGTTACCCTTAAGGTCATTTAGTACTGTACAAATCTCAAATATTTAGAAGCAGGACAGTATTTGTTGTTGTTGATTATATGGGAACGGAATTTAGCAATTTGAATGTTAGGATACCTATTTTAATCCTGTAATGATGAACTAGAACATGAAAGGACCTATTTATATAAAAAATCATTATGTCTTTATACTAGAAGTATATCTTCTGTGCTTTTTTATCAAAAACTTACATACTTTTCCATTTTTTATATTCACTGAGCCTGAAGCAAGTTGGTACCTAATCTTTACTTTTCTTACAAGCAGCATTTGTTCTTGGGGTACTGAGTCACCATTGTATTCTCATTAGTGACAGGGTTGAGGAGATTATTGGGACATTTCACAAATTTTCTTATGAAGTATACAGTTTGTTTCTACCTGATCGTAACTTTATGATCAAAAGAATTCCTGAGAGAAGGGAATAATAAGCCACAGTGATTAAAAAATAAACAAGGACCGAACCCGGCTTAAAATGGTGTAGATCAGTGGTTCTCAGCCTTCCTAATGCCGCGACCCTTTAATACAGTTCCTCGTGTTGTGGTGACCCCCATAAAATTATTTTCGTTGCTACTTCATAACTGTAATGTTGCTACTGTTATGAATCGTCATGTAAATATCTGATATGTGTTTTCCGATGGTCTTAGGCGACCCCTGTGAAAGGTTCGTTCGACCCCCAAAGGGGTCATGACCCACAGGTTGAGACCCGCTGGTGCAGATAACGGTGACGTGGAAGATGTGAAGAAGATGGATGTGTTTTGTACAGTGGATAATGACAGTTTGCTGCAGCTGTCACGAGAGCTTGTGCACTGAAGCAGAGCAGGGGTTAGTGCCCTTGTATTTTTCTTATGTCAGATCATACTTTATGAGAAGTATTTGTAAACGGGACCCTGTATGGAGCAGAAAAACCCAGAGAATGGGTCTCTGTGAACCACACAAAATTTGAAGATTTGCTGAAGGTGCTGAGGTGTTTGGCTTGGAGGGGAGAAGTTTTTGACTGTTACCTCAATACTGGCAGAGCTCTCGTGTAGAAGACGTAACTTTTCTGTGTCATTGCAAGGAGAACTAGGATTCATGCATAAAGTTCTAATGAGGGAGACTTTGACTTACTGTGAGGAATGTCTCTACGGTTGGTTCTAGGATGAGCTGCCTCAAGACGTAGTGTGTTTTCCAACTCGGGATGTGTCTAGTCTTGGGAGATATTTGTCCAGGGCATTTTCATAGAGAGGTTATATTAGAATAGCCTGATACACTAGGTTCTTGTCATCCCTGAGTTTCCTTTAGACCTGTGATAGAATTTTTTTTGTATCTGGCATTGGTAGGGTTTTGGGGAACGTAGGAAATGTTGTGTCCTGTGAGAAGATACCAAGATTCATATGGAATTTAAGAGAGAAGATTTTTTGACTATCTTCTCTGTCTTCAAAGTGAAAAGAACATTAATATAATATTGAGTCTTGCTCATGAAGAAAGCATACCCCAAAATTGAAGACATTGCATTAAAGTCACAATTGCCTTTAAAGAATGATTCTTGGAGGACATATTACATTGTCTATAAGTAATCATCAATATGCAAAAATGCTTTTCTTCAGTGGGTGGGCAACAAACTTTTAAATAAATAAATATGAAAGTGCTAAATGATGAACTGACATAAAATTCGGGGAAGCATATATCAACAAATTAAAATTTTCTCAGTATACTGCACATGGAACAATAAAAAATTATTGTAACATTCCCACTTTCAAGATGAAATTCTAACACATTGATATTACAAGGCTATAAAATTCATTGCATTTTTTTTCTGGGTGCCTAATTTTAGTTCATTTATGAAACACTGCTATTCAATCCTTCGTGGATTTTTTTTTGCCTTTCATTTTTCTTTTTCTTTTTACATTTTTAAATTGACATTAGTACCATTTGCTATTTCTGTGAAGTGTGAAAATCGTCTTGAATAATTACAGTCCAGTTGAAGATTAACAAGGACAGAATTCTACATGATAACTGATTACAAAATCCCTGTAAATTTCTGTGTGTTTAGGTACATGAGTGTGTGTACACACACATATATGCATATACATATATATGAAATAGGCACACATATGCATTTATATATATTTCTTATTCAAGACAAAAGAAAAACAATCTTCACAATGCCTAACATTATTTTATAAATTTTTAAGGAACAATTTATTGATTATATGAAAATGCTGTATATTGGTCCAAAATGTAGAACATTTATTTAAAATTGTTATTAATATTTATCATATGAAATAATAAGTGTTGAAAGTTTTATATACTAAGTATAGTATATAAATATATTTTAACAAGTTTAGTTTAGCTATAGCTTTGCCTATAACGACTTTTAATCACACATGCATGATTAAATGTATGAATCCTTGTAAATAATTCATACTGAAGGAAATATTCTTGGTAAAGTACCTGTTTATAATTGAGAAAAGTGCTTATATTGTAATTATGTGGATCTTATACTTTTTAAAAAAATTTTACACTAAGTAGAGGCTTTACATTCAAAATGTGTAAAAATATTGGTGTACCAATATTTCACAATATCGACCTGTTACTACCACTTCACTGCTGATGATTTGAAAAAAAACATGATGCAATGATATCATTTCAGGAATGCTTAAAATAATGTTAATGTTTGAATGGTCTGTAATGGAAATGTCTTTATATTTCTGGTACTTGATTAGTCCTATTTCCTTTTCTGTTTAACCCCGGACATTTCACTAACAAAATCAGTATGTAGAATGTGTTATTCAGATATCAAAACAAATTCCATGACTTGTTCTTCTTCTTCTCTGCATATTGCATCTACTTATTCTGTAGAAATTGGGTCTCCATTAAATTGAATTACTTGAGTTCAAAACATACTGCCACCTTTAGAATAATACATAAAGAAAACAAAATTGCTTAGATGTGTTATTGCCTATTGAAATGGCTTATACCTCAGTATTAATTTCAGTGTCTTGGGAGTTTTTCTTTGAACTCTCCTTACTCCTATCAGATTTTCATTAACCAAGTTAACATGCTTTCTTTGAAATTCATGTTTCTGACTTGAGCTGATCAGTGACATGTAATGATTGCCTGAGTTACTTACAGGCCATTCACAACTGTTCCTCTTTGGTATTTTAATTACTTTGTATGTATATATTTCAGAAATAACACAGAATGTGTGCTGATAAATGTCATGAATATGTCACCAAGGTTTTAATGATTTTTAATTTTAAAATTAGGATATAATTTATAAAAATGGCCAAAACCAAATCAATCAGTAGGCTTATATGTTTCTACAGTTTAAACTATAGCCTATACCAACTATTTTATGCACTTGTAACTTAACCTTACTTAGAAAAAAATGCAGAGGTGCAGAAGGAGAGGTATGATGTATTCGTCATTGAATTAAAAAAAAAATACACCAGGAAGCTTGGAGTCTAAATCCACATGCAGTGATAGAGTATCACCTTATTGCATGCATTTTTATGCTCCCATATCTCTCTGGCCTTTATCCTAATACCTGACACTCATTTTATTGTCATTTTCTTTGTTTTCATTCCATAGTATATATTTGATAGGCCATCAGGAATCAGTTTTGCTCCTCTACTGGAAGGGCTCTAGTGTAACATAATTTTCATAAATAAAATGATCTAATATTTGTATGGCAGTTTACATTCTCTGTATGTGGGGTTTATCCCCCCTCCCCAAATCTGTATTTCAGCCTTGGGCACCTACGTGTTCATGCTGATTGTCTCAGCTCTTCATTGGCTACTGTGTCACCTACTTAACCAATGTCTTTTTTTTACTGAAAAATCCCAGTGGTGCTTTTTATTATTTAAATAATCGATATCTTCTTCTTTGCTCTGATATAACTCAAAAGAAGTGGATCTTTAGAGATAACAGAAAGCCTTGATTGTTCAACAATGTTTCCCATGTAGTTATTTATATAGTATTATGAAATTACACCAAATGTAGTAAAATTGTTTTTATTTTACTGGCAATACTGTGTGAGAGGTACTGTGTATACTTTGAAGATTAATGAAAAATAAGAGATTTTTACTTTTTCTTTTTAAACATCTTTACAAAAGTTTCTACTGCAACATAGTAAATGCCAAATGCCAGAATATATCCTAAAAAATTAAAACAGTTCATTTATTTACACAATTGATGTGTTTTTGTGTCATTTTTACCATTTAAACAAATAAGTAAATACTCTCCCAAATTTTTTTTTTTTTTTTTTTTTTTGGTATGTGGGTAGCTCCCCGGCTGGGAATCGAACCCAGGGCCGCAGCGCTGACAGCGCCAGCGCCGAAGCCCTAAGCCACTACACCACCAGGGAACTCCCTCCAAAAAATTTAAGGTGACTAATTTTTGAGACAAATCTATAAGAAATTATTAGAAAAAATAATAACCAGATCGTGTTTGACTAAATTCAGTTATATCAGATGTGACTTATGCACTTATTTGTTTGTTTGTTTATGATAGGATTATGGATATTGAGCAACCGTAGCCATCATCATGTATCTGGACTTTAGCAAGACATCGTCACTCATCATCTAGTAAAAATATTTATTATTTATAGAAGGCTTATGTACTCGATACTTCTAGTATTTGATATTTCTTAACCCATTTGATCTTGTCAATAGTCCTATGAAATAGATGTTATTAATTTCTCCATCGTATTGAGTAAATTCAGGCCAGCAAGTAGCAGACGGGTAATTTGAATCCCAGGCCATTTGACCCTAGAATTCAGGTTTTTAACTGCAGTGCTAATGCCAATCAATTGAGAATGATATCATAGAAATCTGTGCCTTTATCCTGCAAGTGCCATATCAGCACCTGAAGGAAGACTCCTTCTGTTAAAAGCTTAGCTCTCCTGAACTTTATCTTAGTTGTTTGAAATCTTTATCACTCATGATGATAATGAGGGAGCCTGTATGGAACTTGCAAGTTAAAGTTGACAGAGATAAAAAAGATGATATGCTAAGTGGCAGATTTGGGATAAAAAAGGAGCATGGGATAAATCGTACAATAAATATAGCAGAGATTATTTTACATTGCTGTGCTTGAAACCAATAAACAGGGAAACAATTGACAGCATAAGGAAGAGCTGACTGACAAACAAGGCATGTGAAAAAATCTTAGGGATTTTAATAGACTCTTGCCCAATTGTGGTGTGGTTCCCAAAAGAATAAACTCAATCTCAGGTGGTCTGCATTAATATATTTTTCTTGATTTTTTGAGTATTCTTATCATAGGGCATAAATCTGAATTCCTTTCCCAGTTAATATTTTCAGCTCTGATAAATGCTTTAATATACCATTGGTATATCTTTAATTTTTTTCTAATTTATTTTGTTATTAAAATTTATTTAAAACTGTTCTCAAATTTAATTTAAATGGTATATTCTCCCCTCTTCCCACTGTGCCCTTAAATTGAGACAAAGATAATTTGGAGTGGAGAGGAAGTCAGTCATGGGCTGCCTCTGAGATGAATGTCCGTCTTTCTTTTTAAGGGATAATAAGTGTTTTAGGTCAGAAAAGAGAGCAGAAAGTGCTAGTGTGTTGCTATTCAACAGTTGCTGCTGCTGTTCTTTCTTTGCTTTGCTAACATCTGTGTAGCTCTCTAATGAGCTTCATATGTAAATTATGTGGATTACCTCACTCTGGATTACTCTGATATCAGAGATCTAATCTGAACCCCAGCTGGCCTTCATTAGAGCAGGCTCTTAGCTGTACGCCTACTAACCCCTTGTTTTGGGGTTCACCACACTTTTTAGTGACTCTATCCCAGATATACTCACTCGACTTATGGGAATCTTACCTGTAACAGCTGTTAAATCTTTAGGCTGCTCCACTGTAACACCTTGTGTAGGTTTGTGGACCACTTGGGTGAAATGGAGAGAATAGAAATCCCTGCATTTGTAATTAGAGCAGAGGTTCTCAAATTTTATTGGTTAATGTACCATCCCTTTTTGGATTCTATTCAGCAGATCTGATGTAAAGTCTGAGAATGTTTTATTATTGTATATGTTTATTTTTTAAGCACCTCGGTTAGTTAGTAGGGCTGGAAAACACTAAATTAGATTGCCATAGTTAGAATCTTAAGATTCTGTTTATATTTACTTTCTTTAAATGAAACACTTTCATATCTGTGATATACTATTGAATATTCAAAAGCAACCACAGATAAAAAGTTCAGGTAGTAATGAGTTTGCAAAAATAACTTTACCAATAATATATTCCAGTTATATTTACTTGAAGACCTCAAAGATAGATTTTCTTTGTTGATGTGGTTTCTTTCTGCTAGTGAAGGAAACTAGTCCAAAAAAAGTAAAGGGTTAAGATTCCTTAAAGGAATAAAAAGAAAATAAAATTAACTTCAGAATTGTCTGCAATAATACCTCCCAAGGCAGACTATTGGCAGGCCAGCTAAGGGCAGATTCTGTACATCTGTGTGAGTGAAAGTCAGCTGAAGGGTGTCAAGTACTCTTCTGAGTCACACTAGAATCCCTTTATATTTATTTTCCAAACCAAGTAGTAGTTGCTATTTCTACAAGCCTACACAGTCCCATTATTTCCTATCTTTGCTTTATAAATAGTTGTCTCTTATAGCACTTAACTTCTTATTGAAACATCACCAAATAATAGTGCTCTTTCCACATTTGGGACCTTATGGCCAAGTAAATTTACATAGAATGACCATTCCACAGATGTGTTTGGATCAGGCTCTTCTGAACAGCAATATTTATTTTAATTTTTAGAAAAATAATTTGCTTTAAAATAGGTTTGCTTTACTATATTCCTACCAAATACCACACTGACAAGTTAGGAAAATGGTACATTTACAATCCAGTATGAAGATCAATGTCTAAAAAAATTTACATGAATATAAAAGAAATTTTAAAATGAGAAATTTCTAAAATAAATACAATTATTAAATTCAAGTAAAAATTGAGTAAATGTTTTGTGAGATATATTTGAGTGAAAACCACTATAAATATATTTAAATATTTTATTGAAACTTTTAGATTGACACCAAGAAACACTTTTTAAAATTTAAAATAATAACTAAAAATTACTTACTTAAAATCACATTATTCTAGCCCAATCACTGCCAAGATTCTGGATGCTTAGCTTCCATTTTTTAATATTTGATATTTATTTGTAAAGATTATTGCACTCATAATGCTTGTGTAATATGTAATCCCTCTCCATCAATTGATATTATATTATAAACATTTTCCATATTATTACCAGTTACTCATAAATATAATTATAAATTATTGTATAATATTTCATTAGGTAACCTGATTTACTGATGTGTTTTTCCACAATTATATATTATATATAGCTTGCTCTCAGGTTTTATTATTATATGTAGTACTGTTTGGGAGATCTGTGTCCCTAGGGCATTAACATATTTTGAAATATTTCCTCAGGATAGATAACCAGAAGTGGGATGATTAGGTTGAAGTAGTTAGACAATTAAAAAAGTTTTTTGTTTGTTTGTTTCATAAGGCAAAATTGCCTTACATAACTTACAGTGTAGTCAGATAGGGAAACCCTTAGTTCACAACCTTACTAATATTTGATACTCATCATTTTTAATGTTGTAAAAACAATATTTCATTGTTTCTTAAATTTGTATAAAATGCAAATTATTTGATTATTGGAAATTAATGCATTTGAAACTTTTTCCACATGTGAAAAATTTGTTTTTCTTTCGTACAAAATTTCTTTGGATTTATTCTTCCTTTTTACAATAAGAACTTTAATATTTTTCTAATTATTTGTATAGGCTCTTCATAAAATAATAACCTTTTATCTGTCACAGCAAAAATTTATTCCTATCCTTATTTTTGCTGATATGTTATTCTCAAGATTTTACTTGTAATATGATCTAATTTCTCTGTTTTTTTCTTGCTGGTACATAAAACTTAGGCCAAATTTATTTATATCTTAGAACAGTCAGAAATTTAGAGTTGTTTTATTAATTCTTTCTTCCCATTACCTTTAGTTTTATAAGTCACAGCTTCAGAAAGCCAAAGGTTGGGGGGAGTAATTTAGTTAGTGAGAAAAGTCACTTCCTTGTGGGAAAGCACCTTTATCAAAAAGCTCTTGGATCAAAGCTGGCTTTGAATCTTAGAGAAAGCAATTAGATTAAAAGAAAATTAGGTTCTTGGCTCACAGTAACAGCATGCAAAACATAATTCATCTTGATTCAGAGGTTTTAATCTTCCATCATTGGGTATCAAATAATATCATATAGGAAAAATATTTCAGCTTTGTTTTCAACTTTGTTACGTTTGGTCTCTGTTCTTTAGAAGCAAAATTTTAGCTTGTGTTTGAAGATAAAGCAGTTTTAAAATCATTAAAAACAAAAACACACAACAAAATTCATCAATGATAGTGTCATATGCTAATAACATTGCATACTTTGATCTTCTACAGTGCCTATTGTGGTGCCTGACATGTAGTAGTTGCTGAATCTATAATCATAGAATGGATGGATGGATTTCCTGCAATAGAATGTGAGAAGTCATTAGCATGTTTTCATAATACCTTTGGGACTGCTAAAAGGCTTGCTTAGGAGTTGAAAAAGAAATAGAAAATGATACAAACTTGAAAGAACAGGCGAACACAAGTCAATGAGCAGTGAAAATCAATGAAGGCACAAATGGTCCATTTTCACCTTGATCATTTTCAGGGACAGACCAGTTTTACTTCATTGATTTTCATTGCTCATTGAGTTGTGTTTTCCTGTTCTTTGGTGGTGCTCTGTTCTTTACCTTTTTAGCTTCACTTTTGTGTTTTATTTTAAACCATGGTTGTTCAGAGGTAGGCTTAGATAGCAGTTTTAGCTCAGTAATACCATTCTTGGCTTACTTGATTTTTCTATTCTAAATCGTAGCATTACTTTTTAATACTTAGCGGTGCTTTTCTGAAGATTTTCCTATAAATATTATTTTCTTTACTTTGATCTATCAATCAGGTTTTTATGTGTGAAAAATGTTTCTCTAAAATTGAAAGTGAGAAAATGCAATTATATATATATATAATATATATATATATTTTTTAATTTATTAGTATAGCCTTTCAAATGAGATATTTGATTCTGTTTAATTCATGCATAAAGAAATATCTAACAAACATGTATTTCGCACTGATATAGGCAATGTACTTTTGTAATTGCTAGGTAACATAATTCATATAAGTTTGGCTCAAGGCATTCTGATGTTATAGATTCTGGTTTATGAGAATTAGAGAGATGAACTTGAACTGGGGGGACTGACTGCCCTTAGAAGTGACAAAGAAAGAATGGATAAGGGTCCAGATCACAGCACAGGTAAGTGCTTGAGTCAGACTGATAAATTCTGGGTGGGCCATATAAGGAGTTTTTTCTAAATATTAATAATACTCATTATATTATCAAAATTTGTCTAGAGTCACTCAGAATTTAGGAGGGAAGATGAGTTGTAGGTGTTTGTACTTTATTGTAACCAGAGATGAAGCACTGAGACAAAGCCAGGATTAGGCTGTCTCATATTCTGCTTTCTCAGTTGCAAAACATGTTCTATAAATGTGAGACTTCTGCTAGTCATGATTGAAATTTTCCATATTCATTCAGTCATTCATTCATCATTCAATTCATTATTCATTCATAGCTGTAATATGTTTTAAGGACACAGAAGTACAAAAAATAGATGTAATCTTTTCTTGGAATTTATAATAGAAAATTACTTTTATGTTCTTAACTACCAAACATAAATATTCTAAAAGTAAAAGTTTGAATAGAAATAATAATTATTATGCCACATAATTGTTCTCTGTAGCATATCTGGAAATGCTGTCTATTATTGGTATTAACATTGTCTTACTATCATGTTATGATTAGCAAATTTACCTGAGTAAATTTACCTTTGTCTTTCCAGGTTGCTAATCCAAACTTGAAAGAAGTGTTCTATGTGATTCTAAGCATAAAAATGAAAATAATACACATAACCAGAGTGTGTGAGAAAAAAAAATATATGAAAGTACTTAATCGTATTTTGTGAATTGTCACCTACTCATTCACACACACACACACACACATTTATCTGTTCCTCTACCTTTGCATCTGTTTACATATGAATATGTACTATATATGGGAAAGTGTATACATATATGCATTAGATCTTACCCTCTGAGAAGCAAATGCCGTATCAGAATTAGTTATGCCAGAGATATATTGTGGAAATGTCTATGAGTAAAGAAGGGAAAGAATTTGAATGAAGCAGAGATAACTATCAGACAGTGATACAGGACTGATCCTGAAAAGGAAGACAGAAAGGAAGGCGGGAAGGGAGAAGTGGATTGGAAGAATCTTAGATGCATCTGTTCTTAGGAAATTTTGGCTAAGCCAATGAATAGGGAGTCCTTGTACCCAAGTTGCCTGTCAGAGGAGTCCTGCATCTTTTAGAAATGGGTATGCCTTAGGAATCTTGTCCTGCTTAGTCCTTAGCTGAGAATAACTCGGGGTAGGCGTCTCAGCAAAATTACAGAGGTGGATTCTAGAACATAGCAGCTGGGGCTTCTGTTCAATTATAGTCTCCACAGCAGGAAATTTGAGAGGTCCATTTTCTTGGACTCCACATAATATATACATGTACACATATATATGATGATATATACATATGTATGTGTGTATGAATGTTTAAAATACGCATTTTATAGTCCCCAAATGAATAATTAATAAATATTTAAAACATCTTCATTGTTAGTTCTCTCACAGATATATTATTATGATACCTTTTTATCAATATATTAGTAGATGTGATAAATTTTTGATGTAGTGCTTCCTATTTTATTGGAGGATATAAACACACAAGTAACTTTGCCCATTGGATGTGTTGTTGGAGACAATGGCCTAGTCTTTGTGAATGACTTTTAGCATCCATAAATGAAATGTTGCAGCTTATTTTTAAATTTTCTTCTCAAATTTTTGTTCGTCTTCTTTTACAAATAGAAAATATTTAAGCTATGTATAGGAGCCTTTTTTAGGTAACCCATAACATTGGGAAACTAAATTACACTGCCCTTACAAAAATTAAGACCTCTGACTGTTTCTTGCTTAATGAAATCAAAATAATAATTATGTCCCAAAGACAACATTAACAAAACTAAATAATTGCAAATATGTTTGCACTAAATCACAGGATGAACACTTCGACCACAGTCAAAACATAATTAGATTTTTCAGAAATGCCTCCTAGAATTAAAATAAAAAACAGTACTGTATCACAATTGCACACAAGCATATAAATAGTGTGACCTATTTTGAGAAATATAATAACAAATTACATATTGTTTGCTCTTGTAGTATTAACATTATTTGAATAGCTTAGACAGGTCATAAACTATTTTTTCATGCATTAAAACAATGATAAAATAATTATATTTATACCTTTTTCCATTACTTGATACAGAGAGGAATATAAAGAAGAGAATTTAGGCCGGTGGCAGTGAGTACTAGCCAAAAGTAAATTTGGCCAGTGCCTTATTGAAGTAATTTTTTTCTAACTATAAGAATCTAACTGTTGATTCTCTAAAACAATGTAATTTTACTAGTAAAGTAAAGCATAAGCGTAGCTAAGCATGTATTATTTTTATATATGAAAAATGTTATGTGAATATTACGTAGTTCCAATGGTGTGGTTTCATGTGGCCTGGGAAACATTCACATCAAATCTGCACCTCTATAATATTTGTGGATCACTTTTCAATTATTCATATTTTTGGGTTGGTTAAGCAGTCATGAAAACAGACCTATAATATTAAAATGATTTGATTCTAAAATATTGACTTTTAAATGTCATTTAATGTATTATTTTCCTAAATTGTTGAGATTCTACTGTGCTCCTAGTTATGTTTTATAACTTCATGATTTAGAAAGGAAAATTAGTTCTACTTTTTAATGATACTGCTTTAAATATCTATTAATTAAAACAATCGTAATGGAATTTATTTCTCAATTATGCTTAGTGAAACAACTAGAAAAAAATCTAATATAGCTCATGTCTTTGAAATGTACTGAAAATTATGTGAAAGAAAAAAATGCTTTTATTTTTTGAAAAATTTGAAGTAGGATTTTAATCAATTTACCTAGCCAGGAACTCGTAAAGTTTTATAGGCAAAACTTCTTACCTACTATGTGTTAGGGGAAAAATAGAGGCATTTTCCTGCTCTGTGAAACTTGTATTTCAGTATTTGTATATTTACCAAATAACTTATTTTCTAATACTTTTATATTCCTGAAACATTCTGCCACAGAATTAATTATTTGATTGCAACTTGGAAGAAAGTAGGGAGGAAAAGTACAAGATGTCAAGAGAGCATGTCATCCAGGAATGAGACCTAATGTTGGGCCTGGGAGGTGTCCTGAGGGAGTGGTATTGAAGCAGAAATCTGGAGAATGAGAAGACAGCAGCAAGACAAACAGTGCAGGAAGGGTATTCCAGTGAGAAGGAACAGAAGGATTTAAGAACACCCTGATGTGAGGAGGAACTTGAGGAAATGAAAGAAACCATTGTGACTAGGGCTCTGAAAGCAAGCACTGATGATGTGGAAACTGAGGCTAGAGAGAGGGATGGGGGTCTCTAAATGTGTCCTAGTGTAACTAATTGTAAGTAAATTTCGGTGACTTTTGTTATATTTTGGGAGCTTAATAAACTTAAGGTCACTGTTTGATACTAGAATGTAATAGTAAATTTGATGATCTTCTAGTTGCCTGTGATCTTGATTACATCACAGAAAATGTTCTTTTTGGTGACAGATTACTACCACCTCATGCTTTTAAAAATACATTCTTAATGAGCATGTTTGTAAAGGTTGTATTCTTTGTTTCAGTCATTTATTTATTTGGAAATGAATTACGTCAGTTGGTGGATGATATATCAGAAACTCAGGATGTTCTCCCATTTTTCCAAGTTCCTAAATTATATGGCAAAGTTTTCTTTCTGAAGTGCTAACGGTGTTTCTCAATTGAAGCACTAAAAGGAACTTTTTTGGCACCTCTCCCAGAAAAAAAAAGTTATCCTTTATGCTTTTCTGGAAATGAGTAGGGGAAAATTATAAATAAAATAAACTCACATTAGAGGCTTCTATAAAATATTTTAGAGTGTGTATTGGGAATTATATTTTCTTCTATAATACTTTATGATTCTATGGCTCTGTAAGAATGGGAAAATGCACTCCCACGAGAAATGTGGCATTCACTTCCGATTATACACTGAAAAACCTTGAAAGGTCGTATATATCAGTTTGAAATCTATTTTAAAAGTAAGTTCTAATACATGAGAGAAAACTAGAGTTTGGTGATTAGGAGTTCATCTCTTATCACTAAATTTATATCTACAATATTGGTGTCCACTGAATTCATTAGGCAGTGTAGCAGAATGCAACTCAGAGGAAAAAGTCAAAGATCTCAAAGTCACCCTATCTTAATGAAGAAGAAAAGGTTTGTGTGATCCATGGCTCTAAAGCAAAATATCTAAACTGAATGTCACTTATGGAATCTATGTCATGTACTAACAGTTATACCTTATGTGTGGAATAACAAATAATATATACATGGTAGCAATATATAAAGTACCATACATTAATGAGAAACACAAGTTTCATTTCTTACTACCTGTGCCTTAGCTTGCTGTGATAACCCCTAACCAGTCATCCATATTCTTGTATCTCCTCCCTGTTGTCTAAATTAGGCACATAAACATTATTCTTTTTGAACTACAGGTATGTTAGGCAAGATTTGTGCCTAAAATCTTTCAGTAATTCTCTTATGCTTTAGATACTAGGTTTTAATACATTCTTCTGGTTTCAGCCTAGCTTTCTAGACTTATTTTCTACACTCCCTAAACCTGGCATGAATCTCCTACTATAGTCTATAAATTCTGTGTTTTCTTACCTTCAGGTGTTTGATCACATTAATCTTGCTGTTTGTCTCTGTCTACTTTCTTCTATCACCTCAATGCCTGAATATTCTTTAATGCCAAGTTCAAATGATTTGGCTTCAATTAGTGTTTGCTTACCTTATCCTCATGAAAATAACTGTCTTCTCATCATCCAAGAATTCTCTGTCATACATTGTTTCTATCATATCACTTATCTCATTTTCCATTTCATTATTTATATCTATCTGTTAGATTATAAGGAACTTGAAGGCAAGAATTATATGAGTCATTTAGCTCAGTGCCTTGCATACTAAATATATATAGAAGAATGAAAAAATATATAAAGTGAAAAATATATTACTTTCATATGCATCAAAAAATGCAGGCTTCATCTACAATACAAATCAGATTGAGTATTTAGCTGACTTGAAGAAATGTCTCAATGTGGAGAAAAGTATAATTTAGTACTAATTATACTTCATTCATCAAACTTTTTTTCTACAGTAATTTGTTGAGCATCAGCTTTGGGCTAGGAACATGAGAAGTTGGTGAATTCAAGATTTATGTAAATCTTCAGCTGAGTTTTTCAAGAAATGTGTCATTTGCTTTCAAGAGATAGGTATAAGAGCATCACGAGCAAAGAACAAAAGAAAATATATTCAAAATTTAATTGTGATGATCCTATATTAGTCTTCGTGTAAGAGTTTGTGTTAAATCTTATCCTAACCCCCTTAAAGAAATTTCTCTACTACAAATTTTATTTGCTTTGAGATGAAAAATAATAGTTTCTATCATTGTGATATTGGTTTTTGCAAATATTTCAGTACCTCAAATAAATGAGGCTATTTTGCAGTATGAGGTGATGACATAAGGACAAGTGAAGAAATTAGTCATGAAATGTGCAGTTAGAATGGCCTGAAGAATTTTTCTTTCAACACAACTGGTGTATTTTAGCTGTATCAAAATATTCTCACTAAAAAATGGTCGTATCTTTTTTTCCTAGTGCCAGAGTGAAATATTCCTACTTTAATTTTTTTCATTTTAATCCTCAAATAAAGAAAATTATTAGTCTCTATGATATGCATAATGGTAATAGGATGAAGCAGGTGATCCAAGTTCTAGGCCTGGGTTAGCCACTGAGTTAAATCTGTGACTTCAGTAAATTCACCTGAATACCTTTTACCTCAAAAATTTTATCTGCAAAATTTGGGGATTAGTCTTTAATAGTAATTTTTAAAGTCCTCTGAGGATTCTTAGTGGTTCACAAAGAACTTTTAGGAATAGTCTGGCAAGGCGGAGTGGCATGGTGTACCAAGCACCACGATTTTTAGTAATTGTCTTTTTCTTCTGTTTACTTACGTATTAAAATTTCCTTTACGTGAGGTTTTGTGGCATAAACAGTAATGATATAAAAGTAAAAAATTCCATGGATTGAATTATTTCTAGTTTTCCTACATCCCTAACCTTAATTTTTTTTCTTCTCTGGAGCATGGACAGTCACTGGTATATAGAATTGTAATTCTGTTTATTTTACTCACACATCAGGCATTTGTTGAGAAATTTACTGCCTGTCAAGGGCTGTGTTCAGTTTTGGGGGAATTCAGAGGCCCCAGAGTTCAAAATCTATCAGGAAATACAGACACATAAATATCTAAGGAAAAATTGTTTTGTGAAAAGTGTTATGCCAGAAGTAAGAATAAAGTGCCCTTGAAGCATGTCGGCATCAACTCTATGCTTCAGATGTTTCATGCATGGCAGGTGAAGAATTCATAACAGACGAATTCAAGTTTGTTTTAGTTTCAGTGATTTTCCAATGATTTCATGTTCTCTTTTGGAACTGAAGCACATTTTATTTCAGGATAATTAATTTTAAAGCAGATCCCAAAGAAATATTTTCTTTGAAAATATTTTTCATTTTTAAAATCATGTATTCATACATTACTTATTTTAATACAATTTGACATTTTAAAACATTTATTAAAAAAAAAGTTAAAGTCCATAACTTGTAGTTCATAGTTGGGAAGAAATGTGGAGATCATTGTTATGATAGCATAAAAGTGGAAATGTGTGTAATTGTTATAAGTAATTCACTATATAAATAGGTATACCAGAGTCTGAGTGAAATATTCGTTGAGACATGAACACCTGCCTACCTCAAATTTTATTCTGTAGTAATTTAAATATATATTTGCTTGTGGTGGTTAATTTTATGCATCAATGGAGCTAGGTCATGGTTGTCAGATATATAGTCAGACATTATTCTAGATCAGTGGTTCCCAACCTTTTTCCACTTGTGTACCCCTTTGAAACCCATTTCTGTAAATTGTACCCCTTGTTTTTAAAACAGCTGTTTTTAAATGCTGACACTTCTGTTCAGTGCCTATGAATATAAAATAGTGGAAATGAGGTAATAAGTTAGGAAAGAAAAATTACACACTAAAAGTACAAACCACAGATTTAATTTTACAATATTTGTAACAGTTGCATATTGATAATGATGATCAAGTATTTAACAAACATTTATTATCAATAATAATATTTATCTGTGCTATCTGCAAACTTTGTACTCACTGTTATACAGATCAGTAGCTGATTGAAACACTGTTAGTGAGATCGTTGAGCTTGCTTTGATGCTTAGTTTCTTGAAATCAGGCTCAAAGATCCAAGATACAGTCTTAAATCTGGGTTCACATTAAGCTGGTTGTGGTACTTATTTTTATGAAGGTGTAAGAAGCAAAAGCTCTCCCCACTAATTCAGTGTTAGTAAATGGCAAGAGGTATTTGAGTGCCTTCTCACTGAGCTGTTCGTATTCCTCACACCTATCTGAAGGTAAAAAGATACTTTCTTTTACAATCAGAATTTAAAGAAGAATCAGTTGAAAATTTGATTAACCGCTCTTTTACATTGATTGATAGTTTAGCTTCTTAGAAGAATTTTTCATTGAAGGGATCTGTAATCCAGCTGTTTTCTTTTCCACGTTGAGGACACTTGAAGACCTTCCCAGTGACTTACAATATTCTCTTTCACTTTTGGAAATAGGTGTGAGTCTCTCAGATAAGAAGCTGTGCAGAGTTTCAAAAACTTCAGGCTGACCTCTTTCAATACACGCTTTCCAAAAGTCCAGTGTTCTAATCATTGACTCCATTTTGTCAGTTACTTTGAATATAGTGATTGAGCTGTTGTGAAGTCGCAAGTTGAGTTTATTTCTAGAAAAATATCTGATAAATATGCAAGACATTGAAGCCTATCACTGTCCTGAAACTTTGGAGCAAGAGGGAAATGATGGTCTTCAAAAGTTACCTGGACTTCATGTCTAAGTTCCAACATGTGTGTTAAGTACTTGGCCATGAGATAGCCACCTCACCTCCGTGTGCAAAGGGCATGTGCTGTGAATGCTGTTCATTTCTTCCCACAGCGCTTTAAACAATCTGGAGTTTCGTGGTTGTGACTTAATAAAATTTACAACTTTTACAGCCTCATCAAGAGCATCTTTCAGTTCACTAGGAAGAGGCTTAGATGCAAGACTTTGTCTATGAATGCAGCAATGACTCCATGGTACATGGGGAGCTACTTTGATTCGGCCGTGTAGGCCTGTAAAACAACCTGACCTAGGCTTGCCTCCATCAGTGCATACACCACAACGATTCCACCAACCAATGTCCTTTTCAATGAAATAACCATTGACTGCATTAAAAAGATCTTTGCCTGTGGTACACTGTCAGTGGGTAACAAAGCAACAGGTTTTCTTCAATTTCATTTCCTACCAAGTACCTTGTGAGGATGAGCAAAACAGATAATTCAGCAATATCTACACTTTCATTGACCTGGATGGAAAAGAATTTATTTTTTCTAGCTGTATGTACTATTACGGCTTCAACATCTTCAGACATTTCCTGAATTTGTTAACACATTGTCTTGTTTGAAAAAGAGATAGTATTGATTTTATGAACATGTTCTTCCCCAAACATACAAAAACAGTATCCTTAATACAAGGAGAAAGTAAACCTTCAGCTGTGGTGTGGTTTTTACCACATTGAGCTCTGTGATAAGCAATATGGTATGAAGTCTCATCTGCATTCTCATTGTCTTTTTCCTGACATCATGTATGAAGTAACACTTGGATGTTTTTCTAGGTGCCAAAAACAATGTATTTCTTTGTTTTTATACATAGGATATTTTGTTTCTAAATGTAGTGTGAGTAGATAGGGTTTTATGCAACCATTTGGTAGTGTGTGTGTGTGTGTGTGTGTGTGTGTGTGTGTATAATCTCTGTGTGTGTATACATATATATATATTGTGTCTGTGTGTATATATATATATTATCTGTATGTGTGAATATATATATATCACCTGAGTGTGTGTGTGTGTGTGTGTGTGTTTTATTTCTCTGTAGAATTCTTATTGATACATACTTTAGGGCCTATTGTGTTCTTGCCATGTTACAATAATTTGAATAAAGAAATATGTCTCAGGCCAGAAAAATCATCCAATTTCTATGTGGTATGATACAGTGATGTAGATATTGAAAAGGCAGATGCAGTATGATCAAGGTGATGGAGTTAGCACATATTCTTTCAGAGGCAAGAAGCAATGACTGAATATGTAGGCCAGTTAAGGCATTTTTTTTTTATTCACAGAGGGACATCAATGGAGCCTACAGTGCCACAGTTCTCAAGAAAGACTACCTAGACTCTCTTTATTTCCCCTTTTCTGAGTGTCACGGAGACAGGACTGGAAGGGGAAGCAGCAGGTGCTGATATAGAACTGACATCAGTGATGTGTAATGTGATGATGGTTATTTACGATCATTAATAAATTCTCAAGTTTCGTTCCCACATACGCAGTTTTACTTTTACTATAGCTGTTTTTTCGCTTTTGTCTTGTTAAGGCTTTTTAATGGAAATACAGGCTGTCAAATTTCTTTTATAAACAATGCTCATTTGAAATTCTGAACTCTTTGAATTTCAAATATATCCTGAAAGTTTTCATGAATTTAGTAAAACTGAACATTTACTTTATTGTTTTTCTTTTTCCAAAAAAGTATGATATGGGAAAAGAAGATAATTATCTAGGAAAAAAGTGCCCATCAGACAGTCTTTGTCCCCTCAGATATTTATATTTTAATATATTTAGATCTCTTTGAAAAAAAAGGATGTTACATTTGAAGCTGAGTATACACACCACCCTGATTCATTTTCCTCTTTTATTCATCAAATGTATTTTACCATATGTTTATTTATTATAAATATTTATTGCTTTGAATTTTCAAAATTTTATATAAATGGTACATTCTACGCATATATTTATATAACTTCATTTTCTCAGTTAACGTGTTTTGATGCTTGCCATAGTTATATACTTAGGTGTGATTTATGAACTTTCATTGCTGTTGAATACTTTACTTTGCAAATATATCACGGACTTTTTACCCATTCTCTTATGAGTATACATTTTGGTCATTTTAATTTTTTCTAGTACAGTATACATAGTTCCACTGGAATTTCTTTATGCCTATCTTTGTAAAAAATAATATTGCAGGGAGTTCCCTGGTGTAGTGGCTAAGCTTCAGCACTCTCCATGCTGCGGCCTGGGTTCGATTCCCAGCCAGGGAACTACCCCGCAACCCCCCAAAAAATCTTAAAGAAATAATATTACAGTGAATACTTTTTCCATATTTTATTCTGTACTGAGACATTTACATTTTTTCCATCAATTTTCAAGTTTATCAAAAGTGATTGTCATTTAAACTGATTTGCCTAAATATTTTAGTTGAAATGACATAAGCCCTACACTGAGTAGTTTGCCCAGATAATTGCAAACATGCTTATACATCTCAGCACGTAGACTTACTTTCTCTACTTTTTTGTCTGATCTCGGTATGGAGGTAGGGTAGAGTTGCATCTTGTGGAACTTCTTTCAGAACTTAACCAAGGAGTAGCATGTTAGGTATCCATCAAGCTAGTTCACATTTTTTTAAACAGGGGAGTAAAAAATATTTTTAAAATAAGACATTTATCTGGTTATACTTATTGCCTTTTCTAGACAAAATCTCCAAGAAATTTAAAGTGAGGAACAATCCCATATATTTTTCAGATATTTTTTTCATAAGAAGTCATATACTCTTTCAGTATAGATGATTATACAGGTACTTCTTATAAAACTATAAATTCTATGTGAATATAGTGGTACCATATATTTTTTCTCCAAGAAATGCATAAAACCTAAACTTATGCTTTTGTTTTCTTCCTCATCCGTGATACTCCCTTTTTACAGTATGTTTTTGATGTTTTGTTTTTCACATTGATATGTTTACATTTTAAATTCAATTATATCAAACGTCAGCTAAGTGTTCTTCTCTTCTCTAGGTGCTTTAAATATGATATCTAATTGTATACAGTTTTTTATCTCACAGAAACTTTGGACCGATTGTGTGTGGTGGTTTTTTTTGTTTTTGTTTTTCTTGTTTAAATTTGGCATATCAATGTAAATGAGGTTAATAATCATTTCACCTTCAGTACATTAGAGCAGATTTGAGACATTGATTATTTTCCAAGAAGAGTACACTATCATGATAAATTTAGTAGGATATGTGTAGGTGTTACTACCAAGGAAGGTCTTAATCATCTTAGAGGTGTGTAATGTAACTCTCCAGGTATTTTTTAACCATACCACTGAGAGCTTGTGTTACATTTTATATAGCTGACATTTTTTGTGTATTGTGGCAATCCCTGAACACATAGAATGCTGTGTATTTGGGGTATTGCAAAATATTTAAAATTTTTATGTATAGAATAAGCATGGCTCCAACACATAATACTTTAATTTATGATCCTGCATTTCCTTGAGGGCTTCTGGCCAGGGATTTTAAAATATAAAGCAAACAGATTTTTGTTTTTCCTTGGGAAAGAGGTCAATAAATAGCAATATACAGTTATAACTCACAAAACTCATGTCACTAAAATAAAAGTGTGATTACGGCTGTTGTCAAAGACTGCAATTGCCTACCCATCCCAGTTTGGCAAGGAACAAGCTTACCCTTTGGTTGTACTGTACCCAAGCAGGATTCTTGATCATTCTTATCACAGAGTTTGCTATTGGGAATAAATAGTGGGAGAGAGTCAGTTTTGTCTCATCTTTGTCATTGTTTAAAACATGATAGATTAGAAAGGGTGTAGTTGTTGATTTTTTCCCCCTAGCAAACCTGTGCTGAAAGCAAAAATATATTTTGGCTGAAGAATAAAGTTAAGATTTTCCATTTATGCTGAAGATCACCATTCAACACTAACATACTTCTGTTGTTCTTGTTTTCTGAAAACTCAAGAAATAGAATTGGGTAAGAATAAGGAAAATAGCTTTCTACTTATGGAGATGATTTCCTATAATTTAAGGGCTTACCTGACCAAAATATATTCCTAAAATAGTTTTTTGTTCTTGTAATTTGAGTTAAATTATTAAGTTAGCTTGCTTAAAATAAAATATGTGAATGTCTACCTGTAGGATACTCCTAAATCAATCCTAGCGTTTCACTGAAGTCTTACAAACTGTAAAACCAGTGTGACCTGTTGTGCAGATACATATAGCTACTCAAGTATATTGTGATGTCTGACAAAGCTCTCATTTCTGTTGAGGGCCATAACAACCAGAAGAAATAGATGCATCCTATTTTAAGGGATACAGTTCTCTTTGATTCAAATTTGGACAGATTTTAATTTCAATTTGCATGCAAATTCATGTTTTTATAAGAGAGAGAAGTAAATATATGGCATTATAAAATAAATTGTTTAAAAATAGCTTGATGGTTTATAATCCCTCTTTCAGTTGTTAATAGCTATTATTAAATGGTTCTCGATTGTATGATGCCTTTACAATGAAGGTCAAACAATGTTCCTAAAACATAGTAACAAGTTACTCTAAAATTCATGTTTAAAACTTATAGTATTTCCATTTTCTAATTCTGTCTCGTAATTTAGGGTCAGAAACTATTTTCAGTCTAGGCATCATAAGTTATTCTCTCAAAGCAAGGATTTTGTTCTCAGCTACTTAAAGTTTTCTTTAAGGCTTCTTGCTTGTAAAATCATTTGTACCTTTAATGTGCCATTAATTATAAACCTGCTCTTCCTATAGAAGCCCTCACTTGAAGTATTACATATGTATATTTAAGTGCACATACTCATTGAGTTTAAGTACACAGAATAAATTCTACCATCACAGGGTTTTATCTGAAGTTTTTGAACCACAGCATTTATTTAATAATTTAACTCAATGAGGTTCTACTTTTAATCATTCAAGTATCTTTTGGAAAAAAACCAAACAAAAAAACCTCAGTCACTATTGAGAAATTTAATGCCTTTCAACTTCGACATCAACAATGAAATCAAGGCAATCAGACTAATCTGTATTCAAACCTGAGGTATCAAATCCAGTTCACTGATTGTTAACAATGATTTACAAAAACAAGCCAGGGGTCACTCTTCATTTATTTATTTCCGTATTAATTTTCTTTCTCTTCTTACGTGTGTTCTCTCACATCGTTTTGTATGAAGAACCTTGTGTTAAAAAGTCAGGAATACTGGGAATGAGGCTTCTGTTGCTACCTGTGTAATTTGACTCCCCCAAAACGAATGACTAATAGCCTACTGTTGACCAGAAGTCTTACCGATAACATAAATGGTCGATTAATGCATCTTTTGTGTGTTATATGCATTACATGCTGTATTCTTAGAATAAAATAAGAGAGAAAAATATTGTTATTAAGAAAATCATAAGTAAAAGGAAACCCATTTACAGTGTTTATTGAAAAAAATCCACTGTAAGTGGAACCCATGCTGTTCAAACCCATGTGGTTCAAGGGTCAACTGTACATTTTCACATGCAGGGTGGTCCAAATGATATGAAATGAAATGTGATCATTAAAACTCTGAAATGTAAGAGGAATCTGCAAATGCAAAGATGGCTAAACTTTGAGAGAGAGAGAGAGGGAGAGATTGTGTATGTGTGTGTGTGCATGTGCGTGCTTATTATTAGTTGTATAAAGACGTTCTTAAATTTTTTAAGGCATGGAAAAATATTTTTTTATAATATAGCAACTCCAGCACAGGAAGAAATCTAGCACAACAGTTTTTCTTTTTAAACTATAAATGGTTTGCTTTGCTAATGTTGCACTTATTTTCCCATATGCAAAGATACTTAAGGTCTTCATGGTTAACCTTATCTCACTATCACTGCACAGAGTAGCAATTGGTGTCTAAAATCAAGTCATTTAGTTTAGAATAAATGGACACACATCTTTTCAGTTTAAAGACACATTTTCCAGTGACCCAGATTTTGGCATATTACTGTCATGGTTCACGCTAGGTTTTCCAAATACTGTTTCTGTGCCTACTGAGCCAGGGACAGCATGCTTGATTTTTATCAGTTTATACTTGAATACCTTTAATATGTGAATCCATGCATCCTGCTCACCATTTATCACTCTAACCCTCTAGGGCAGTTGAACACAGTACACAAGTATGCTTTGGCTCTTCTTTAGTGTCATAAATAGCCTGGACTATATTTTGGTTTAAATATATGAGTATATTGTAATTTTTTGAAAGAGAAATACTTTGTTTTAAATTGCAGTTCTGAAAGAAAATTGTTTTAAAATAAAATTTTAACCTATTTAAAATTTTATATAGGTATGCACATTATATATGATACACATATATACATACACATACCCCACTACACACACAAAAAAATTAATGCCCCCATTTTTATGAACTGGTAATCTATACCAAATCTTTTATTACAAAATCATAAGCATGTAATTCAGTAACATAATAATATCACACTCAAGCATACTTGAGGTGACAATTTAGGTGAAATGTTCAAATTGCTTTTCATCTCACATGAGACATTCATGTACAGGGTCTGGTGTTGCTTCTGCGGGACCCTCTGTGTGTGTGTGTGTGTGTGTGTGTGTGTGTGTGTGTGCTGTCCAGGAAGAATTCAGCCAGACATGTCTCTATTTTTCATATTACATGGCTGGCTACTTTCCGACAGCACACACACACACACACACACACACACACATACACTAAAATGCATTCTTTTCATAAAAGGTACATCTTTTAAAGAACACCACCAACCCTGGAAATAGTATATACTCAAGAAATATTTGTTGACTTAATGACTGCATAAGTAACTGAAGAAACTACCCATAAAATTAATCAAAATAACATACCACCCAATATTATAGTTTGACTATTATTCTCTAAATTACCTATCTTATAATATCTTTGGTTTATTTTACTATAAAACTTGGATTGGTACAGTTTTGTGTTTTCATAGTGCTCTTCCTCTTCATCTTTGTTGCCTAGACTAAAAATATAACTGCAATCTAAAATGTAATTTAGCATGAGAACTTTTTATTATGACTACAAGTATTTGGAAGTAGTGGTTTTACCCCTTCACTAACTGAATTTTCCTATTTCACACCTATTCCCGAAGAAGTATTTGCTTGATTTCTATAAAACTGCATTTAATAACATGGCTTGAAATTAATAAATTAGTTATGAATGTTAATAATAGAAGCTAGCTTAACCTACCTTTAAAGTGTTACAGACATAACTTGTTTAAGTGAGCTTCCCAGATGATGTGCTTTTTACAAATGGAAGATTTGTGGCAACCCTGGGTGAGACGAGTCTTTTGGCTCCATTTTCCTTACTTACTTCATGTCTCTGTGTTACATTTTGGTAGTTCTCACAACATTTTGAACTTTTTTATTATTATTATATTTATTATACCGATCCGTGATTAGTGATCTTTGATGTTACTATAGTAATTGTTTTGTCAAATTCGTAGACACAGACAACAATATGGTGGTTACAGAGGGAAAGGTAGGTACAGAGAAAGTAGGAAAGATTAAAGTGGGTCAAATATATAGTGATGGAAGGGGATTTGGCTTTGGGTAGTGAACACACAATGCAGTATACAGTTAGTATATTATAGAATTCTACGCTTGAAACCTATATAATTTTATTAACTAACGTCACCGCAATAAATTTAAGATTAAATAAGATTAGAAGGAATTGTTTTGAGGCATCACAAACCATGCCTATATAAGACAGTAAACCTAATAGGTAAATTAGGCAGGTCTGACTGTTTACCAACCAGACGTTCCTTTGTCTCTCTCACTCTCTTCAGGCCTCCCTGTTCGGTGAAACACAACAGTATTGAATTTTGGCCCAAATGGCCTAACCCTACAATCGCCTCTCGGTGTTCAAGTAAAGGAACTAGTCACACATCTCTCACTCTAAATCAAAAGCTAGAAATCATTAAGCTTAGTGAGGAAGGTATGTTGAAACCAGAGATAGGCCAAAAGCTAGATAGACTTTTTGTTCCCAACAGTTAGCCTCATTATGAATGCAAACAAAAAGTTTTTGAAGAAAATTAAAATCACAACTTCAGGGAATAGGTGGTGATAAGAAAGTGAAACAGCCTTACTGCTGATACTAAGAAAGTTTTGGTGGTCTGGATAGATCACACTAGCTACAACATTTCCTTAATCCAGACCAAGACCCTGACTCTCTTCAGTTACGTGAAGGCTGAGGGAGATGAGAAAACTGCAGAAGAAAAGTTTGAAGCTAGGAAAAGTTGGTTCAAAGGAAAGAAGCCATCTTCATAACCTGAAAGTGCTAGGAGAAGGAGCAGGTGATGATGTAGAAGCTGCAGCAAGTTACCTAGAAGATCTAGAAATAAAACTGATGACGGTGGCTATTGCTAACTGACACATTTTCCTTGAGGACAAAATAGCCTTATTCTGGAAATCTGGAGGTGTCATAGGTAGAGAGAAGTCAACGCCTCGTTTTGAAGCCTCAAAGGACAGCTTTTTCTCATGGTAGGGGCCAGTGCAGCTGGTGACTTGATGTTGAGGCCAATACTCATTTACTATTCTGACAATCCTTGAGCCCTTAAGGATTATGCTAGAACTACTCAGCCCGTGCTCTATAAATGAAACAACAAAGCCTGGCTGGCAGCACATCTGTTCACGATACGGTTTACTGAATACTTTAAGCCCACTGTTGTGATTTACTGTTCAGAAAAAGTGGTAGCCATTGGGGACAAGTTGTTTAGGACCTGTCTTAGGTCAGGGAAAGTATGATACAGTTATAATGAGCATGTTGTGATCACACTCCTATGGCGTCCTTAAGTAGATAGCTTGCCTTGGACACATTTTCAGTATTTCTATCTTACCCTCTTTTTTCCCTCAATAGTGTTTTGATGCCATCTCTGTGGAAGTTTTCTTTTTGCCCCCCACTACCAATTCAGTGTTCCAAATTTCGACTCAACTTTTTGTCTACTTTTCCCTAAATGAAACATTTGCTAATAATGATAATTCTGGATGGGAGCTCTCAGAGGAGTACTTTCTAGGAATATTTTAATCTTCAAGGCTAGAAAGAGACATCTCAAAGGCTTCCCAACATTGACCCACATTTCTTTTTGAACTGTCTTGCTTTAGAATGCAGCTGCTTCTCTGAGAATTATCTCATTGTTAACATGTATTAAAAGAAAATAAATATCTCATGTGAATCAGTTGAAAAGAAAATGCAATCTAGATATTGATCAATGTTTATTTAACAGTATGGTAATTTCTAAGGAAATATAATGAAAGAAGACATTACACCTAGTGTGAAATTATGTTACCAGGTTAATGTACTTCTTTCAAGTTTGGTCTTTGCAAATCAGGGGAAGAATTTTATGGTTATTAGAAGTCAGGCATTTTTAAAGACTCTGCTAGTCTATTCTGAGCTAAAATGGATTTAGTATACTATGGTCTAAGTATAATTCATAATTAAATTTGACCATTCTATTACCAAATGGTAATATGGTTATATATCATATTATATTATATTATCAAATGGTAATCTTGGTAATGTGGTTATATAAATGAAAAAAATGTCCCTAATTTATCCACAGAAAGTTTTTAGGTGTTTTTTATTTGAATTTTTACACTATATTATTCAATAAAAGAATATACTGAACATTTACAATATCTTAACCATTGTGCTATTGAATGTACACAAAAAACTGTAAAATAGTATGATATTCTTCATTTTACACATGGGAAAACTGAGGCACAGATAAATTTATTAATTTGTTTTATGAAGTTGAGACCATGGACACATTTTTGCTAAGGTAGGAGCTGTGCATGTTGGAATTTTTTTTGAAGAGTCAAACTTGGTGAATAAATCACATCTTTCGCTGTTAATATCTAGTATAAACCTCACCTGTCATTACAAGTTTTTATTTACTTTTTATTTTTTTATTATTTTTTATATGTGCATACTTATTGTTTTATTTTTTTAATTCATTTTTATTGTTAGACTTATTGGGGTGACATCTGTTAGCAAGGATTACATAGGTTTCAGGCATACAATTCTACAGTGCACTGTCAACTTGTTGTATAATAAGTTCACCACCTAATGTGACTTCTCTTTCCATCACCTTATATTTAGCTTCCCCCCCTCCTCTCCCACCCCCTCCCCTTTCTCCCCTCCCTGACCCACTTGCCCCCAAATAAACATTAAACTATTGATTATGTCTATGGGTTATTGGTTTGTTCATTTCTTTTTTCTTTACTTTCAGTTTTATACATTGCAAGTTTTTAATTTACCCTAATTCTTTTTACAGCTATTGTCTTCAGACATTTTCTAATTTTAATTGCTGAATTAGGTAATTAATTTTGTAAAATTCTTGATTATTATATGTTCATTGTATTGCCTTTGCCGATTGACTCTTCTTTGAGACCTCAATTTCATAGGAGGTGGACTCAAAAAACTCGAATTTATTTTAAAATATTGTGTATTTTTTTACAAATTTAAATTTCAGTCACCTTCAAATTACTCTCCATTTGATGCAGTACACTTATCAAGACACTTTTCCTGCTGCTCAAAACCATTTTCGAACTCATTGATTTTGATGCCTTTCAATACTTCCACCCTTTTTTGTTTCACCTTCTCTTCATTGGCAAAATGTTTCCCTTTGAGGCCTTTGTGTAACCTGGGAAACAAAAAGAATTCACTCTGGGAAAGATCAGGTGAATAGGGAGGGTGGGGCAGAGGGTTTATGCTGCTGAACACTCAGTGGTGTGGGCAGGAGTGTTCTTATGCTGCACGTTGCGTGTGTAAGTCACCCATCACGACATGGGCAAGCACATTGAAAGAGTCTCCAAAACCAAATTCACTGATGTGGAATGCAGACTTTCATGACAATGCTAGCTGGTACACTGATGCAGATGGGTTCCTAGAATAATTGCCTGATAGGGGAAGCCTCTACTACCAAGGGCCCACTCTCCAGAAGGTAATTCTCTTTTGTTTGGGCCCTTTTAAAGATATTAGACCATTTGATATTGTCTCACAGGTTTTGATTGCTCTGTTCAGCTTGCATTCTTTTTTTTTTTTTCTCTTTCTGTTGCAATTTTTTTTTACTAGTTTAATGTTATGTTCACTGCCTCATCTGTGTCTATTCTGCTGATTATCTCATTAGTGGAATTTTTAGCCTCTAGTGTCATGATTTTATACGTAGTTATTGCCTGCATGCTACACTTTCACACAAGGTATAATGTAACACAATCCCTTACCTAATACTTGTCAAAATTCTGGGTAAGTTCTTAGAATTGTGTTCAGGATTACAAGAAAACAGATCCCAGCTACCAATGACAAAAGGCTGAATAATTACAAAAGCCTAATTTTGTGTAGCCCATCAAAGAGCTGAGGTCATAAGGATGAGTCTAAGTAAAATGACTTTCCTAACATGTCAATTTGAAATACTTTTGAGACCTCATCACAAGGAACTCAGAATTCACTCAAAGCTGTTTCCTTCAAGCTTCCATTGGTGCTTTGAGAACGATTGGAGCTATAGCAGAACACAGGAGAGAGCCCTTTCAGTGATTCAGGTGTGAATGAGGTGATTATCTGCTGCTAAGGGACAGTTGTGAAGCTCCATCCTCTTCTCTGAACTTTCATATGAAGCAAAGCCTAACATCGAGTCTGGAAGCAAACTAAGCCCTAGGAGCAAGCAGAATTCCATTGTTTCTGAGATCAAAACATAGACAACACTCTTCTGACTATGGAAGGGATAGGAAACTTTCTTTCCCCTGGGACTCAGTCAGAAACACATTAATACTGAGAAGGGCAGAAGAGAATTTCCTCTGCCCCAGAAGGAGTAGTGAGAAATGATCCTGGGCTCAGGTTCTGCAGTGTGAGAAAGCACATGTAGGATAGATAATACTGGAAAAAGAGCCACAGTTTATCTTTCTCATTCAAGACAAATCGCAGATACAAGCAAAGTTTGGCTTCTCTTGGGAGCAAGGATCGGAATGTTAAAAACAACTCCAAACAAAAACACTCATGAACACGGAGGTCATCTTAAGACTGAGACCAAACTAGGACAACAGAGAGCCCACCCAGTTTACACTACAAGCCTACTTAGAACACCTTTTTTCAAAGTATCCTTTTGAGGACTGTATTAGCCATTGGATATAAAGCACAATGCCTTGGGTGGGAAGGCCTCAGAAAATATTATTACCAATAAAAATCCTACAAATAGGAAAATTGAATATGAAATAAAAAAAGGTTACTGTTGCTGCTAATATTACTACAAAAATGGAGATTTAGGAGGGTTAGGTTATACTATAGAGTGAATAACTAGCTTTAAAAAATAGATACTTTAATAAAAACTCAACAAAAAACTCAATAATTATTTTTAATTTTGTGTGTGTGTCTGTAGAGAATATGTATTTTATTTAATTCTCTAAACTTTCTCTACTTTGTACCCTTCTTACAACAATTTATTGGGGTACAGAAAAAATAACGGGAAAAATAATTTTAGCAAAAATCAGTTTGAAACTTAGTCTGATCCAGTAATTTAAATAGGATCTTATCATTGAGGTCAATGTTTCTGAGATACTAATTGAATGTATTCAGTTAATTTTCATTTTCCCCTTCTCTCACAGTTGGCATTAGAGATATGAGGGAAAGGCTTATAGGACTTTGCGGCATAAAGAGAATAAGGAAGACTTTCACCTTATTCCTCAGGCGATTCTGGAGTATGTACAAACAAAAACATTCAGACTTCAGTAAAAAGAAACTTATTCGAAAGGATTATTGTATTAAGGGTTGTATTGCTTTTGCAATGGGGCAGGGACACTCCTAACAATAGGGGCAAGGAGCCTATTACAATATTGAAAACCTACCCGGGAATCTGTGAGTGTATCGAAAGGCATCAGAAAACGACTTTCCCTTTGCAGGGAGGAGTAAACAATGCTAGAAATAACCGGGGGTGGGGAAGTGGGATGAGTGGTGGAACCACAGTTGATCAGGGAATATTTTTCTGGGAGGTCAGCCAGTTCCCAGGAGAGGCTGTGAAGGAGTATTTGGCATTGCAATGATCAGAAGTGGGTGAAGTTTCAGAGGCCTGGGGAAGGAGAGAAGCCTAACTAAAGTTTGGTCACGTTGTTCAGTGGGGACAGCAGTTCGGCTAATCAAGTAGGAGACAACGAATGAGAACTTGGGAAGTCCTTGTCTAGCCTTGTCCTAAGGGAAACAGGGCTTACCCATGGGTCTTCTAGAAGTCGTGTAGCAGACGGGGGTTTTTTTGCAGGCAACCATTTTGAGGAGCACAGAAAGGTTGTGGAATTTTGTGACTTGTTTTTTGAAGTACAGAACTCTTAAAATTCAACATTGTCACTACTGTGTAGAACTTTTCTGGCAAGCACTGCCCATTTCCCCAGTTGGTGAACTTGCACTCTCCTCTTTCTGAGCTCAGTCAGGGCAGAGGGACTGATGTTCCATGGCTCGCTTTCCTGTTGCCAGCGAGAGTCGCTGCTGAAGACCGCTGTGTGTCTGTGTCAGAGGCTCGCTGGCTCCTGGTCTAATTGTCTTCTCCCCAGCAACAATGCCTCAGCCACAGAGAATTACGGCTCACGTCTGCCAATTCTCAACTCAGCATTACACACCGTGACAGAACTGAGGCGTGTGAGCCAGGAGAGCTGGCTGCCTGACCATGCTTATTTAGTCTCTTAATTCATCATAAACAAAAATGTTGGTGCTGGATCACCCTGTCCTGGCTTTTCCTGAAGTCTGCGTCTTGGAGTCCTTAAGAGCCTCTTTTTTTCATTTGATTTTTCCCAGTTTTATTAAGATATAATTGGTATACAACATTGCATTAGAAGTATAAATTATAAGGATCTTCATTGGTGGTTTGTGAAAAATGAAGTACCAGCTTTCTAATGTGCATATTATTTTTCTTCGTTTTATGAGCCATTATACAGCATTCTGATCCGATCAGTGTGGCGAATTTATCTTATGGCTTTATTAAGCTGAATAACAAATGGACATATACTCTTTTGAAGTAGACAACATACTAAAGCCAGTAGGTTTTCAAGATTGTTTAGAGCCTGGGTAGTTATTTCACTGTTTTTATTGTGCTCACCTCCATTATTAACTGTAAGTGCCCATAATCACTAATAAAACCATGCTATTGAAACATACTCATAAATTCAGTATTACACCTAAAAATAAAAATGTGCTAGAATGGAATAAGAAAAATATTTGGAGTAAGAGTTAATTAGTTATTGTTGTCTTTTTATATTTTATCTTCGTGTTTACTTACGTTTATTCTCTAATAGACAATAAGCAATACGAGATCTGACAATTAAGTTTGCAAATGTAATTGCCACTGTGCACTATACACACAACTTGGTAAGGTTTCATGCCCTTGTTATAACCGTGTCTCACAGCTTGTTCGTGTTCATGTGTGGTGGTGTCTTGAAGAGAGGCATTCATTATTGTTGCATGTTTTTGTGTGCTGTTGCAAAAATGTGGGACCTTAAATTAGAGCAATGAAGAAACATTCCATTTCATGTTAAACTTGGCAAGAGTGGAAGTGAAATCAGGGACATGTTAGTTCAAGTTCATGGCAATGATGCCATGAACAAAACAACAGTGTACAAAGGGATTAAACGTTTTTCTGAGGGAAGAGAGTGTCACTGATGAAGCGACATTAGGGCTGCCAGTAAAGGGCAGAATTGTCAAAAATACTGCTTAAATTCAATGTGCATGAAAATCATCAACTGACTGTGAGAAGCATAGCAGACCAAGTAAACATTGATAGAGAAACAGTCAGGAAAATCTTAACTGAAAATCTTGCATGAGAAAAGTGTGTGTAAAAATGCTTTCAAGGGAGTTCTCCGACGAACAAAAGCAAAAGCGAGTCAAAGTGAAACAAAGTGTGAAAGTCCACAACGGAAGTCAGCGAATTCTCCACAACCAAAAAGTTCCCATCAGTCCAAATCAAGAGTGAAAATGATGTTGCTAAACTTTTTTGATATCAGAGGGATTCTTCATTGTGAATTTGTGTTAACTGGACAGTCAACCACGTTTACTACTTAGCAGTGCTGAAAAGGCTGCATGAAAAACTTAGGTGATGATGACCTGAACTTTTCACCAACAACTCATGGCTCTTGCATCAGAGAAATGCACCAGCTCACACAGCACTGTCTGTGAGGGAGTTTTTAGGCAGTACACAAATAACTGTATTGGGACATCCTCCCTACTCACCTAATCTGGCCCCCAGTGACTTTTTTCTTTACCTGAAGATAAATATATATATAAAGGAAGACATTTTGATGGCATTCAGGACATCAAGAGTCATACGACAAGAGCTATGATAGCCATTCCAGAAAAAGAGTTCCAAAATTACTTTGAAGGGTAGACTAGGTGCTGGCATCAGTGCATGGCTTCCAAAGAGCTGTACTTCGAGTCTGACTATAGTGATGATATTCAGTAATGAGGTATGTAGTATTTTTTCTAGGATTAGTTCATGAACTTAATTGTCAGACCTCGTATGTAGGCAGATTCCAGGTCTTATATATGACTTGCGTTTAAGGTAACTGGCTATTTTTCCCTGACCTATTAGCTCAATATTTGCTGAATTATTATTTTTAAAAATAATCAGTGGCTGGCTAAAAGTTATTTGTGAACTTCTTGAAAGAGACTTTGTTAATGAAAGATCTAATATGTGCATATATGTGTGCCTATCTTGTACTAATAACCTCTTAGTTAAAGAGTTCTTATATCATTTATACTTCAATTTCCATAGCATCTAAGAACTTTAGTTCTGTGTTTCCTGCTGTATATGTTCTGCTATAACTACATACTCCCCAAATCTAACATAAGCCTTCTTGTGTCCTTTTTTATTGCTATGAGCTTAGCTCAGTTCTTTATTACATAAAAATCATTTTTCAATAACCAAGAACTGATCTCTCTACCAAAAGCAGAGTGCTTTACTTTATTCTCTTGCCATTTGACAGTAATGATGCCGTGACTAATGGTGCTTCTTATTATACCAATTATTATTTTTTATTGTCATGTTTTACACATTTGTTTTTACCAAGACAGTTCCTTAAAGGTAGGTGAAATTTTAAATACATTTTGACTTCTTTATTTCCTTCCCATTTAAGAGTTCATTTCCTTTCCTTGTATTTAACCTAATATTTGGGTGGTTTTTTAGAAAACACAGTCTTAGCTATGGTTTTTTATATATTATTTTATTTTTTAATTAACTCTTTATTTTGACATTTAATATTATTTTATATTAATTTCAGGTGTACATCTTAGTGGTTAGACATTTATATAATTTAAGAAGTGATCCCCTGACTAGTGGCCACTTGGCACTATGCATAGTATTACCATATTATTAATTACATTCTCTATGCTTTACTTTACATCCCCATAACTATTTTGTACCTACCTATTTGTACTTCTTAATGCCTTTACCTTTTTCTCCTTGCCCCCAACCCCCTCCCATATATCACCCTGATAGATTTAATACCCATCAGACACCATAGTTATTACAATATTGTTGACTATATTCCTTATGCTATACCCTACATTTTCATGACCACTGTGTAACAGCCAGTTTGAACTTCTTAATCCCTTCCCCCTTTTTACTCATCCCTAGCCACCGCTCATGTGATAATCATCAAAATGTTCTCTGTATCTTTGAGTTTGTTTCTGTTATGTTTGTTTATTTTGTTCTTTAGATTCCAGATACAAGCAAAATTATATTGCATCTGTCTTTCTGTCTGACATACTCCACTCAGCAAAATACACTCCAGGTCCCTCCTTGCCACTGAAGATGTCAAGAACCCATTTCCACCATGGCAGAACAATATTCCATTGTGTATATGTACCACCTTTTCTTTATCAGCTCATCCATCAATGGATACCCAGGCTGCCTCCACATCTTGGCCACTGTAGACAGCGCTGCACTGAACGTATAAATGTACACATCCTCTCAAAGTAGCATTTTGGGTTTCTTTGGATAAATACTCAGAAGTAGGATTACTGAGTCCTTCATTGTCTCTTATTCTAGCCTTTATTTTAAAGTCTGTTTTGCCTGGCATAAGTATTGATACCTCAACTTTCTTTTTATTTTTATCCATTTTCATGAAATTATTTTTTCTTTTTTACTTTTAGTTTATGTGTGCCTTGTGATCTGAAGTGAGTCTCACCTTGGCAGCATAGTGTCTTGTTTTCTGATCCATTCAGCCATCCTGTCTTTTAATTGAAACATTTCATTCATGTAATTGTTGATAGATATTTAGTTTTTGCCATTTTATTACTAATATATGTGATTTTTAAAATTCTTTCTTTTCATCTTAAAGAAGTTGTTTTAAGATTCCTTATAATACTTATTTGGTAGTGATGAAGTCCTTTAGCTTTTTCTTGTCTTGGGAAGCTCCTTATCTATCCTTCAATTTTAAATGATAGCTTTGCTGGGTAGAGTAATCTTGTTTGTAGGTCCTTGCTTTTTATCACTTTGAATATTTCCTGCCAGTCTCTTCTGACCTACAAAGTTTCTGTTGACAAATAAGTTCATAATCTTATGGAAGCTCACTTGTAGGTAACTAACGGCTTTTTTTTTTTGCTGCTTTTTAAGATTCTCTCTTTGTCTTTAACCTTTGAAATTTTAATTATAATGTGCCTTGGCATGGACATCTTTGGGTTCATCATGTTTGGGACTCTTCGTGCTTCCAGGGCTTGTCTGTCTATTTCCTATGCCAGGTTAGAAGACTATTCCATTATTATTTCTTCAAGTAGTTTTTCAATTCTGTGCTTTTTTCTTTTCTACTTCTGGTACCCCTATGATGCAACTGTTGGTGCACTTGATTTTGTCCCAGAAGGTGCTTAAGCTATTCTCATATTTAGGATTCTTTTATTATTATTATTATTATTATTATTATTATTATTATTATTATTTTGCTATTCTGTTTGGGTGTTTTCTGCTACCTTATCCTGTAAATTATTGATTCAGTCCTCTGATTCTTCAAATCTACTGTTCATTCCCTCTAATGTAGTCTTCATCTTTGTTATTATAGTTTTTATCTCTAACTAATTCTTTTTTATGTTTTCCATCTCCAGTTTTACATTTCCTAGCTCTTCATTGAACTTCTCCCTGAGATTACTGAGCCTCCTTACAACCAGTATTTGGAACTCTGAGTGTGATAGACTTCTTATCTCCATTTTGTTTAGTTCTTTTTCTGGAGCTGAGTTTTCTTCTTTTATTTGGGACATGTTTCCTTTTCTCCCCATATTGGCTGCCTCCCTGTATTTGTTTCCTATGTATTAGGTAGGGCTGCTTTATCTCCTGGTCTTAATAGAATGGCCTTATGTAGTGGATGTGCTGTGGGCCTCAGTGGAACAGTCTTCCTGGTCACCTGAACTATAGTGTGTGTATTCACTAGGACCAGGATGATTCTATGAGGAAGATTGTTCCCTAAGACAAATCATAGTGAACAATGCAGAGATGTTTACTAGTGGCAGAAGCCAGCCAGAAGTCAGAGTGGACAAGGCAGACATAGCCCTCTGTCACTGAACTTAATCCTAAAGCTCCATCATTCTCTGTATTAACCACATCCTTCTGAGATTTAGCCTTTAATTAGTGATTGGATGTGTCAGCATCTCTAAATTCATGTTAATCTGCTTAGAAAGGCTCCCTGAATTATTGTATGTTCCTTTCCTTTCCCACAGTCTGCTGCTCATTAATTTCTAAAAATCAAATTTCACAGCTATTATTTCACTTCCTTTATGTATCTTTCATTTACTCCAGTTGACCCAGGATAGTGTGTGATAATCTTAGCTTGACACTCATAATTTCTTGTTGATTTAGATTTATCTAGACATCTAATTTGTTGCTTATTACACTTTAAGATACTGCTCTCATTTTGAATGACTTGAACATTTTTAGACTCTAACCTTTAAGTGTTTTCAATAACAGATGATCAGAAATAATCACAAAAAACCATCAGTTAAATATTTTTCCAATACAGAAATGTTTGTTGAAAAACATAGCATATATTGTTTTTATACTGTATTTTCAGGTTAAATAAAAGTCACAATACACTTTGAAGAAACAAAATAAAATATAGACCTAGAGTGAAAAAAGAATTAGGATTAGCTTTCTATACTTTTCTGTGCTAGTCTCTGAACTATACTCCTCATGGGATTTAAAATTCTCTAAAACCTATCAAACCAACTATAGAGAAAATGTCTCATAATGACTTTGTATGTCTTACAAGGTTTTTCTTCCAGATAAAATTTTATTCTGTTCATGTGAACATATATTTGTGTCTGTGAAACTTATTTTTTGTTAGTGTTTTCTGAAGGGAAGTCTTTCTAAATTTTTATTTAAAACGTTTTTCCAGTGCTTTCTAGGGAAAAGTATTAGTTGTTATGCACTTGTTATATATATATATATACATACACACACACACACACACACACACATACACACATATACATACATATATATATACACACACACATATATGTGTGTGTGTGTGTGTGTGTGTGTGTGTGTGTATTTTAGAGGAGGCTTATTCACAATAATCAGTTAACCAGATAATGAGGGTTAGAACTAACTCACAGGATGTAGATATAGAAAAATTTAAATGTATTACTTACTTTACATGTTTTGTAAAAAAAAATGCTATTTTTGGTGATATTAATAATCCCAAACTGGAACAGGTACAATGAATTAGACATTGTGTTATCATTTAATTTTCACAAAGCTCTAAAAGATGGTTTGCTAAAGGTTACCTAGATATAGAGATATTAATAATAAATGTCAGAGCCAGGCCTAAGTTTGCTGGTGTATTACTGTGGTGGTCCTAAACACTGGAATGACATGACCTTGTTATATATAAATTCTAAAATGGGTATTTTTTCACTGATATTTTTGTACATTTAATATTTGCTTATTATATCAGTAATATTTCTAATTTTCTTAGAAAAAGATTATGTACATAAGATGCACTTAATACATATTTAAAACATAAATAATTATTATTTTAAAAATTAATTTGTTTATCTTTTGCAGTGATGTTGCCTGATTTGGATAAGTATAATGAAGTAATTTTGTAATAAATTTATTATACTTGACGTGGATGAAGCACAAATGAAATCCCATAATATAAAAAAATAAGTAACACATATCAAACTGTTTTCACATATACAGAAAGTGTGAAGATTATTTAAAAATCACTTTTGTGGTAGTAGAGCACCGAGAGCATTCATGTGGAATCTATTTCAGTTTAGAATATGTTTCTAGCCAAGCAAAACCAGAATTCTCCCCATGAGAGAGTCTCTAGATCAAGGAAACTTCTTACTTCAGTTTCCTAAGCCACAAAAATATTTGGAACACATTTCAAGCTTGTTCATAAAATCTTCCTGGTAGGCTCTTTCTAATACTGAGCATGTGATTACTGGCCATTCAGAAGAATATCTTTCCTAGGATATATAGTTAGTTGCTATGAGGGAATGTTCAAAATGCATAAAAGCAGCATATTTTCCCAATTATACAAAGAAAGCAATAAGATAGGGGACCTCTGTTGTATAAATAGATGGTGAAATAATTTTAGGTGGCTGAGGAATGGCAAGCAGAGAGGATGATAATTTCACCTAGCTTTTGAGACAGAAGAACTGACATGATCATCTTTTCAAGGAATAAGTGTAAAATATTGGAAATTATGCAACAAGTTAAGTGTAGTGCCTGACTGAAGTGTAGGCAAGATTGAATGAGATCAGGATATAAAGTCATCATGGAATCTGGGAATGAGGGATTCCACCAGGGTCAGCTATCATTTAAAGTGGTTATTGATTGCTTAGAATTTATAAAATTAGTATAATATAAAATAACAAATTATAAAATATACTAACTCATGTAGAGTTAATTCTAAAATTGAAATTCAAACGTATGTATAATAGTTATTACTGATTTGAGCACCTCCTGAGGGTGGGTAGGGTTTGGGGAGGAAGAAACATTAGAACATAGTCTCATGCTTTTCTGGAAAGGTGTGAAAGATTTTTAGATAGTACTCAGGTCCATGACACACGCAACTCTACTTAGACATGCTAACTTTGATAGAACTATGCATCATCATCATGGCTAAAGTAATTAAAGAGGGAGTTTTAAGAAATGTGTATGAAATAAAACTTTAATTCCTCAGGGTTATTTGGGAAAGAACTGCACTATTCCTTCAACAAACATTACTCTGCATTGGATATATAATTTATTTCAGATAACTGAAGCTTATTGTATAAGCACCAAATCCTTTAAATTCATATTAAATATTTTGAAAATAAATTTTACAGAGTACATTTCAGTTTTTATTTTCCTTTAACAACTTATACTGATTTAGATTTCAGAATGACTTAAACGATTTTTAAATTTATGCTCATTTTCTTTTACTTTTATTCTTTCTTTTTTTTCTGTATGGCTGTAGTCCCTGTTGCTGGTACATCACAACCCTCCTTGTAGTTATATGCTACCTTTGAAGATTTCAATCTACTGGGGTTTGAAAGCAAAGACAGTCCAACTTCTTAGGTATTGTATAAATGAACAGTAATGAAAGGTCTGAGTGAAGATTTAGCTCATAAGTTGAATAGACTTCATACATCAGACTTCAAGTAAAAATTTGACAGTCATCACTGAAACTGTAAAGGAAATTCAAATAATTGATTGAAAAAGGAAAAGTTTAATCTAGGTCATTTCTGGCATTCTTTCCAGAGAGATTTTGTAAAGCCCTTTTGTTTGGTCTCTTAGATTCCCAAATAGGTTCATTTAGGTTAAGTCAAATTATTAGAGTTAGGTTTTAGAATTCTTATCTCATAGAGTATATGACTAAAATGAAATATGAAAACACAATTTGTCACTTCAACTGGGATATTTTGAGAATGAAAGGTAGTGTCATTAATAATTATGTTAGAAAACTAAGTAGGAACTGAGACTTGCCTTAACTAACTGGGATGGACATGTGGTTCCTTCCCCTAAAAGTGACATACGTATTTTAAAAAATCTCCAGATTTTGTATATATGAGGACTGTCCAGAAAAATATCCAGCCATAAATGCCTCTGTTTTTCATATTATATGGCTGGATACTTTCCAGACAGCCCTTGTATATTCAGTGAATTAAAAAAATACCTAGTTCATTTGCTTTCACCAGTTACAATTGTTTTATTATTAGCATCCAACTCATTTGTCTCTTGTTTCCTAAAACTGGGTGAAAAGGAAGCAAATCGTTAATATAACATTTCTATTTTTGGTCTTCTATCTTATATTCATATAAGAAAGTTATAAATCCTTTTAAGACCTTAGTTCACAGCTTAATTTGTCTTTTACACATTAATCAATAGCTTGAGGGGAAAATACTGGGTAGGATAATTTTTTTAGGAAAAAATGTGAATCTTTGTTGTCAATCTTAATGCTGCATGATAATTCCAAAGCTTCTTTGAAAATTTAGAAAAAGGCTTTGTGATTTTTTTCCTTGGAAATGCCACTTAGTAGGTGCCAAAACAGACTTAGCAGGTGGCAGCTAATTTTCATTTTAATGAAGCTAATCCTTTACAGAGTAAGATAACATAAGTTTTTACCATCTGTGTGTATCCTCTTCAGTTTAACCAGGTTGGAAAAATCTAAAGGTCTACGAAACAAAAAGCACGATGTTGTTCAACACAAGCCTTGACTACCTGAACGTGCTACTATTTTAAAGATAAAGTATATTATACATAGGGAGAATATAAATGTGCATATGTTAGCTTTCAGTTTTTTTCTAAAATATTTATTCATGATTCGGATCTGATGATCTTTTAGACTAGAGCATTACTTAAAATAGTTCTTTGACTTCTTTAGCAACTCTTTCATTTGGAGCTAATCTTTGTGTGTTTTATTTATCATTCCTGTTTGACTGCCATTACTTTGTCTACTCATATTCTAGTCTGGTGGTTGGGATACTTTCAACAGCTTAATCTTGAAATCGGTGGACAGGTGTCTCTAGTTCTGAAAGGGTGTGAGCTCCATTTCTCTCCTCTCTGGGCATCAGGGAGAATCTGGTCTGCTCCCTGATTTTCTCAACCACAGCAATAGGCTCGTTCTGCCTCTGGATTAGTGGTAAACATCTGGTTTGGCCATTGAACCCACCAGTTCTTTTGGGTGAATGTTTCATAAATATCTCTGTACTTCCTTAGCTTCTCCTGATATTATTCATGCCCACAGGAACTTCCTTTCTTTTCTTAGATTCATTCCTATTCTGTTTCATGTCCCTAGTGTACCAGCTCTGGTTCCCATCCTCTCATTGTGGCAAAGAATTACATACTGTCCTGCTGAATGCCAGCAGAAATGTAGGGCTGTATCAGTAGCGCTAGCCCTGTCTGCCAGTCCTTGAGGATTCTTCTCTCAGCAGGAGTGCTGATTAATTGAATTAGATTAGGGAGGGAAGGACAGCAGGAATGCATTCAGGAATTCCCAGTGATTTATTTTCAGAAGTAATTTTAATGGACAGTAATTAGGCAGTAATTTGCTTTTTCTATACTAGATGCAGATAGTGTGATTCCAGGGTAGCCAACTATTGTGTGGTAAGAAATGAAGTGACTGCTGGCATCTGGGAAGTGGTAGGTGGTGCCAGTGGGGTCATTCTACCAGCAATTCTGTTCAACATTGTTAACACTTAAAGTATGCTATAGGCACTGTAGCAAGCTTGTCTATACGATGAATTATGAGTAAGAGAAGGATCCAGCTTTCACTGGGCTCACAAAATAGAATTTGGCACAGGAGGCATGAGGACAGTGCTGAGCATGGGAATTTACGGGGAGTCCAGCTCCACAGTCTTCTCCAAGAGAAATGATTACGAGACACTAAGACAGAACAGTGACACACCACTACCATCTCACCATGCCTTCTCATTTTAGTGCCCAAACTCTGCAAGCCCCTTCGGTAGTCTCTCTGATGTATATGTCATTTCAAGCTTCAGTGAGCAAAATATGCCAGGAGCCTCTACTCTCACCCTGCGTGATCTTCTGATTGCCCAGCTTTGCAAATCAGAGTCTACTGTATCGCGGCCCAATAACTAGTCATAATGAAACTATTGTGGGTCCACATTGTCATCGGTGCTTAAAATATTTAATTTTGTCCTACAGTTTTACCCTAAGTAATAAATGATTGCTTACACACACACACACACACACACATATATGTATATTTGAGATTCTGATTAATGTGACTATGGATACAAATATAACAACCAGAAGACATACGAGTATGCAACAGCTTGATTATTTTTTCGAGATGCAGACATAGAATCTTTTCATGGATTAAGTTTTTTCACTTATTTTCATTCTTGATCATGACCCAGTTGTTTTTTTTCTTCTCTCCTCTATATGAGTTCTAAGCAGAATAGCTTGCTAATATGTATATACCATTTTTTGGTAATTTCTTTGGAAATTGACTGTTGGTAGAATTATAAATTAAATAATCAATGTTTTTTTTAAACAAACTATTTTACTTAAGAACCATATGATCATGATGTTACCACAAAGTGAACAAGCATTTAAAGTATTCTAAAAATGAATTTCTATTACAGTTAAGATAGTGTTCACTTCTACCTTATGAATTTAATTGTTAGAAAGAATTACCTTGTCTGCTTATATTAATTTAGAAATTACATGTAAACTCAAAGCTTTATTAAAAATTATCACTTTTTCAAACTAATATTAAACACTCCACAATTAATAGAGGTTAAAAAGCAAATTTTCTACAGGTGTTTTCTACTATAGGTAAAGATGTTACCACACTAAAATTAAATGAAAATATAAAAAAGTAGTTAACACATAGGGGTATTTTGATGTTCCTAGACAGTTGTACTAACTGTAATATACAAACATGCACTTACTTGATACATCAGAAAGAAATGTTTTAGGGGCTAGGGGAATGGAGAACTGTTGTTTAATATGTACACAGTTTCTGTTTGGCAAGGAAAAAAGTTCTGGAGCTTAGTTACAATGTGAATATGTTCAATGTTACTGAACTGTACACTTTAAGATGGTTAAGTGGTAAATTTTATGTTATGTGTGTTTTACCACAAAATTTTTAAAAGTAGCATTACAAAAAAAGAGAGAAAGAAATGTTTGAAGAAGGCTAGTCTGAAATATCGAAGATGTAGTTATCATATAACTAATTTTAAGGGTGAATTACTTTTTGATACAAAGATACCCATTTATGTCCTTAGAAATCTATTAGGCAGAAATGATACTATTATTTTACAGATAATATTGCAGCAGTGATCTAATGCTATATGATTTGTGCCCTTGAAATGTGGATACTTTAATCATAGTTTTACTTACATATTTTCTCCTCTAGAAACCTAGAAGTCCTTTTCTTGATTTTGTACATGCTATCTGTCAGCTAAACATGTGACAATAAAATGGTAATACCTCCCGTTCTTATAATAGTTAGCAAGTATTAAATTCTAGTACACATTTCCACTTGAATTTCAGAGACTGCTATTTAAAATAAGATGAAGTTTATTACTGCTTTGTAAATCTCTGCAAAATAAGTTTATTAAGGTCATTTAAGAAGTAAGTGATTAAACAATCAAGATTATAACATCTTGGCATTGGGATCTTAATTGTACATCAAATTAATCTCATCTCAGAGACACAACCAAAAAGCTCCTAAATGAGCTAGAAATTTATGGTCCCATTCAAATCCTTGATATCATTACCAATTTTTATAAGACTTCTTTAAGAGCATTCTTAAAGTTCTTTGAAGTATAGGATAATGTATCACTAGCTTATTTCCCAGATTATTATACCTGTATTTCCCAATCCAGTGTACTTTCAGTGATCTACTTAAATGCTGACCTCTCCACAGGAAACTGTCTGATGCCCAATTCCAGAGCAGCATCGTATCTTTTCCTTTGGACATTCATAACATTTTAAGTTTTTACTTTTCTTATGACACTAGCAGCTATGAGTTTATTCTAAGACTTATTTTCCCTACATTACAATGACAGGGAGTTCTAAGTATTTAATAAAATGCCCAAGGATCTCTAACAGATATACTGGATAACAGTCATGAATATTTATTGAGCTTAATGAGGTAGACGGTATTGAGCTAAGAGATAAGAAGTAAAAGCATGAAGATCTCAATAAAAGATTTATACTAGTATTCACTTCAGGACCATGAATGTGTAGTACATGATAATTATCAACTAAGCAGATCATTGCAATATGCAATTGTAGAAAAAACTTACATCAAAACACTGTTTTGATAAATGATTTTATAGAAATTCAAGTAGTAATTGTGATGAATGGTAAAAATTTGAATAGCCAGAATAGAAGAGAAAAAGATATTGTTTGCATATGAACACATGTAGCAAAATTGTAGAAATGTGCACTTGAGTGACTATAAAAGATCCATTCTGTGAGATGAGAATCTAAGAGAGAACATAACAGAATGAAAGAAAAAAAGAAATTCCTAGAAGCCTCTGTGTGATGTAGAGGATTACATGTCAGGATGGTGCTCCTGGGAAGTTTGAAAATAAGATTCAGAGTGGTGGGGTTGAGTAGATGGCAAGCAGAAAAAGAAGGAGATGGTAGACTCTCTTCGGGAGTATGTTGAGATCGACCCCAGAAGAGAATGTTTGCTCCACTTGTATTTGGCTTTCCTAATCCTATTAAATAACACAATTGTCCCATATTAGAGGAAGTTAATAAGAAGCATTTTTATTTATGTTTTTATCGTAGTTGTTGAGATACTCATTGTCTCTAGTACGTTTCAGCCTTTCAAAACCAGAAAAGTGTAACTCTTCCTGATGTGGTTAGTAGTGGATTGTGAACTTTTGGCAGGTAATTTGAGAGTATCTTATGAGCAAATAGATAGGTTCTTGAAATAATTATGCTGGCTGGCATTGAAAGGTTCATTAAAGTTTTCCTTTTTCTTTCTTTTCTGGCTGGAAATTATTTTAAAATCAATGCATTAATAGAAAAAAATTAATAATTTTATTTTGGGATAACATAAATGTAGGTGCATATATAGGAGCCAATTACATTCAGGATTCTTTTTTTAAAGATAGATATTTATATTAGAGAATAAAGAGAATAGCATTTTTCTTATGTTAGACCAGAGTACTGATTATACCATTAAAACTAATAATGTTATTATTAATAATAATAATAAAAGAGAATAGAAAGGTATCTAGTAGTTACTAAATATTTGCTAAAAATATGTTCTAGTGCAATGTATATTTTTTATCCTCCAGAGTTTCATGTCTATACATACTTCTAAATGAGCATTATTCATAAATGAAGAGTGTCAGTAAATTAAATATGTTACAAGTATTTCCTGAAATTATAGAAACTGACATTAATTATATTGAGATACAAAGATAGTTCAATATTAAATACAAAATAGGTATAGAACAAAATGATAATTTTTCTATATTTATTGACTAGAAGAAGGAGAAAGTATATATTAAATTTATAAACTGCTTAAATTAAGGAGACATTTTTATCTCTATCTTGGAATAATTTGAGAAATTTAGTGTTAATTGAATTCCTACAAGTATATGTGGCTAAGAATTAAAGAATATAAAGACATATGACCTGAAATGAAAAAAAAAGTTAAAGAAAGAAAAGAAGTCAATTTTACACAAGCAGCTTGACACCAGAAAACAGTGGTGGAATTCTAAAGGATTCTATAATAAAGATTTTAGCTCTTTTCTAGGAATTTGGAGTTTATAACAACATTAAATCTCTAAACAGGCCTGTGAGTGACTTTATGGCACAATATCTGTGGCCATTTAAGACTATCACAGATGCTCAAAGTATAATAGATTGTGTTAAGTAAAATTTTAATTAAATAAATATGAGAGGGATGCTATTTGTAATTATACCATAATGTATTTCACTTGCATGTGTAAAATAATCAGAAGACACAGTATTGTCTCAATTAATTATATTGAGAAAGAAATTGTCATGACTATGGTGTTTGAGTTAGTGAGCTTAAAATTTGTATTTTCAGAATAGATTAAGAGAAATCAGTGTATCCCTTACCTGTATGCAGTAATACATTTCTGTTCTTTACTTTTTCTTTGCTGAAGGGAAGTTTTGTGAATTGGACAGTATAGAACCTTAAGGTACCCCCAGTTAATGCACCTTCAAGGTTTCTGAGACGATGTGTTGATATGGAATATAGTCTCAAATTTCTACTCATGATATAACAGAAACAAAACAGGGAAAGGAGATCAGAATCATTGGTTTCTAGAAAATCTTGCATTTTCTTTAATATGCCTTTTCTGTCTCTTTTTCTTGCCTTTATGGTGCTTCTCTATTTTTCTGTCAGCCTCGTGTGCTTCTTTCTATGGTAAATGTTGTTTTCCTTCAATACTTTCTCATCCCTGCTTCATACTTAGGCTACTGTCACTTTTTCTCCTGGATTTCAGGGCAAACCACCTTAAAAGAGTAGCCTACTTCACTGTCTCTCAATTCACTTCTTAATCGATCACAATCTGTCTGCCGTCTCTTCTCAGTATTTTAATGAATCTACTCTCTCAGAATTATGTGTAGTTAGCATTTCAGATATTTTCGCATGCATCATTTCACTTGAGCATTCTGTGAAGACTGTTGTTTGTATATTTTCTGAAACAGAGCTTATCCCCAATTCCTTTGTAGGCAGCTGGATGTTTCATCAATCTGGATAAAACGTATCTCTAACTCAAGACATCTAAATTCTAAAGTTTTGTTATTTCCCATTGCTTCCTTCACTGCTGCAATTGTGCATCTCACCTAAAAAATATTTTTTTATTTTTTTGGAAGGGCATCATTCTTTATTTAGTTCTAAGATAGAAACCTTAGAATCTAAAGTTTTTCTCTATAGCTTATATCACATACATTGTTAATCTCTGGGGTTTTTAGATCTAGTTTTATAAGAGCTCTCAATATTGTTCTTAATTTTTATCTGCCTTAGCAGAGAGTTAAGATATTTCTTTCTTCTTAGTTTTTTGTTTCTTAATTTTTTTTTTCTTTTTAGCTAATGCAATAGCATCTTCACGGTGATTATTGCCTGGCAAACACATACGTAACTCTTGAAAATGTGATCTCACATTTCTAATTTATCTCAAGTCAGTCTCTTCAACTTGTCATAATATGTTCTGTGTCCACATAGGACTAGGTATCCTGAGTCCATCAAGCCTCTTCGTATGTCCATGTTTTGGACTGATGCAAAATACCCTTCCCTGATTTTCTACATAATTCTTCAAAGCATGATGCAAAATTCCAGTCCTCTTATAAATCATTTGTAACTGTCTCAGGCAGAAATAGTTCCTGTTATTCATTTTTAATAGCATTTTAAACATTTTTATTGCTGTCTTATACTTTATTGGCAGTGTCTTATTTTCTGACACTTAAAATAGACTGTGCTTCTCCTAAGGGCATTATTATGTTTCATTCCTTTTGTAAACACAGTCTCTGGAAAGGTGCCTGGTCCATAATAAGTATTTAATAACAGTTATTGAATAAATGCTTCTATTAACACACTTACTGCATTGCATTTATTCAGTCAACAGATATTTACTGAGTACCTTCTATACATCACTCTTCCAATTTTTCAGGATAAAGCAATAAATACACCAAGTCCTTATAATGAAGCTTACATTTTAGGGAAGGATAAAGGCACCAATAAATAATCTAATTTTACATAGTGGTAAGATTTATGAAGTAAATTAAGGAATAGTGCAGTCTGTAGAATGATAGATTTAAGGGGGACCTTAGGAAGAGAGGTCATGTGGGCCCTCACTGAGGAAGGGACATTCAGTTGAGACATGTAGGGAGAAGAAGAGATGATCTAAGGAAAGAGGCTGAGGAAGAACAACATAAAAGCCCAAGGGAAGAATGAGTGCACCATGCTGTAGGAACTTCAAGGAGACCAGAGTGCCCAAAGAAGCATATTGTAAAACATAGTACCGAGATTAAGTATTGGAGACCTGGGAAGGGAGTGATGGATTGCATCCCAAGTATGATGGGAGAACTTGGGAAGGTTTTCAGTAGGGAGTGACACATGCTGACTTTAAAAGATTGCTCTTGCTGCCTGAAATGGAAGGAGTGTAAGCTCAGAGAACCATGAAGAGACTACCAAAAACTCTAGTAGAAGTAATTGGTGTTTGTTTCACAGTAGTAGCTGTGGAGGTGATGAGAAGTGATTAGAGTCAAGACATATTTTGAAGGTATCTTCAAGAGATATAAATGGATTGTATGTGGACTTCAACATTCCAAAGGAATCCAGAATAATTACTAAATTTTTGACATGAGAAACTATAAATGATGATGCTAATTTAATAATGGACAAAACTTGGTGAAAATGTGTAACAGTAAGTTTGTCTACATCCCCAATAGATGTGAATTGAATGAGGTCAGGGGCCTTGAGTTATTCTTCTTTGTAGTTGCAGTACAGTGCTTAGCAAAAGTAGGCCTTTCATAAACAGTAATCATCTCTGGATTGAAAGCAACAAACAGATATTGTCAACATTCTTCTTCCTAGAATTCTTTAGCCTACATTCATTTAATAGATGTAATGGAATGTGCTAAATTCACTGAGGCCATGAAGATATATTAATGAATAACCAGTCAGAGAGGCTTGCTCTACTGAAAACCATGAGCTTCAATTCCAGTGGGATGATTTACACAATAAAAATAAATAAATAAGAATATATACTATATTAGATAGTGATAAATGCTGCACAAAATAAAACAGAAATGTAGTGAGGTGAAGGGTCATTGAAAATTCATAGAATGCACAAAGGCATTAAAGTATCAACATGTTTGGTATGTTCTAAAAACAGCTATGGCCAGTGTGGCTAGATCAGAGTGGAAGAGGTAAAATAGACTTGAATTTCAGAAGGTAAGGAGAAGTCACATTATGTACAACCATATTAGCTATGGTAAGAATTTGTACTTTTATGCTGAAAAGAATGGGAAGAAATTGAGAGATTTTTCAGCACAGAAATGGCATATTATGAAATATACTTTAATGGGAGTCCTCTGACTGCTTTGTTGAGAAGATATTGCATTGGGGGGACAGAAAGAAGCAAAATAGCTACTACAATAATCTAAGAAGAGAGGGTGGTGGCCCGAACCAGGATGAGTAATAGTGAATGTGGAACCATCATTGGTACTAGAGATATATTTTGAAGTTAGGATCTACAGAATTTGCTAATATATGTGTTTATTTAAAAACAAAAACATGGGGGAATTAAAAACACAGAAGGTTTTGGGCCTGAAGAACTAGAAGAAAGGAATTTTCATTTACTGAGATGAAGAAGACAGTGAGGAGCATGAGGGGTTTATATGTAGATCTAGTGAGTTTGAGATGGCCATTGGGCATCCAAGTGTAGATGATACGGAGGCATTGTCCACATGTGTTTGCAGTATAGGAGAGCTGTCTAGTCTAGGTTATGAATTTGGGAATCATCGAAGTTTACTTGTTTTTCAAGCAGAAAGACTAGGTGAAATCAGTTTGGGCAGTTTAAAATTAAGAAATTGTAGGGATAAAGAGGAACCAGCAAAAGAGCACGATATTAACAACAAATACTAAAGTGTGATATCTTGGAAGCCAAGTAAATATCATTTTTAAATGATGAGGAAGTGAGCAACTATATAAAATACTAATGATTAGGTTCACAGTAAGATTTATTATCCAATCTGGTATACTTTTGAGAATTAAAGAGGGCATTATTAATCACATCTGAATAATAGACACAAACTAGTACTGTTCTAGGTAATTGCAATGTTTAGTCACAAAGTGACATTTCAAGCATAATGAAGACTGAAAAATGATCATTACATTTAGCAGTGTGGAAGTCTTGATGATTTTGAGAATAAAAGTTTTGGTAAAGTATTAGGATTAAAAGTCTCGTTGAATAGGTTTAAGAGAGAATGAGAGGGAGGAAATAAGCAATAATTAGAACAAGCAAATCATTGGAAAAACTTGCTATAAAGACAAAAAATTGGGGTAAAGCCAAGAGAGATGATAGAGTAAAAAAAAAAAAGTTATTTTTAAAATTGTGATAAAATATGTTCATTTAATTTTCATTTTAAACATTTTTAAGTGTACAGTTGAGTGTAAATAATAAGTACGTTCACATTTTTTGTGCCATCATCACCACCATCAATTTCCAGAATTTTTTTCCTCTTCCAAAACTGAAAGTCTGCATCCATTAAACAATAACTTCCTATTCTTTCTCTCCCCAGACCTTGCCCAGCACACTTCTATTTTCTGTCTCTATGAATTTGACTATTATAAGTATCTCATATAAGTAGAATCTTAAGTGTTTATCTTTTTATGACTGGATTATTTCACTTAGTTTATGTCTTTAACATTCATCTATGTTGTAGCATGTGTCAGAATTTTTAAGGCAAAATAATATTTCACCGTCTGTATATACTACATTTTCTTTATCATTTATATGTTAATGGATCCTTTCGTTGATTCCTCCATGTGGCTGTTGTAAATAATGTTTCTGTGATTGTGATTATACAAAGATCTACCTGAGGCTAGGCTTTCAGTTCTTTTGGGCATATACTAATTTTTTAAAGATAGAAGAAATCTAGGCTTCCTGTATTTCCACTGGCCAGTGGAGAATCCGGAAAATAAATTATGTATCTCTATGTCCAGCAAATATCATTTAGGAAGAAGACATTAAACTTAGCAGTTAACCTTAATAAGTGCTTTAAGTCATTGTAGTACTGTGGGGTCCTACATAGGTAGAGGCATACTCTGCAAGTGATAATAAAGCATCCTCATTATCCTTTCAAAGGTCTGCCTCATCAGTTAGGTGCCTAGACTTTAATTTGCTGTCTCTTCAGAACAGGTCTCAATAGCTATTTTAGTCTGCAACTCAATTAGCAAATTATATCCTGTTAGAAATCTTGAGGCTAAATTAAATTATATAAACAAAAGAGATTCACCTTGGCAATATTAACATCAGAGTATTTATTATTGTTCTTGCTCTGCCTCCTTTTAATTTTATTTGGCTTTAATATTTTTCAAAATTATCTCTCAAATTTAATGAAGTACAGTCTATTTGAATCTCACTGTTTTAATCTACTTTGTATTGAACCGCAACATTGACTGGACACAAATCCGTGAATAGATTGTAAAGCACCAGTAAAGGATTAGCAGATAGAAGGGCTTACAGAACAAAATTTAGCAAATAGTGTAATGAAAACACTTGCAGGGTTTTTACAGTAATGACAATGTCCCCAAATTGATGTGTATGTGTATATATAAATCTTTCCCAATGCTAATTGCTATGATATTTGTCTGTCACTAAAAGCAGACTCTTTCCTAATTAGCCTACTGCCCTCTTTCTGTCCAATGTCATTAGTTAGACTCTGCAACATTATAATTCAACATATCATTACAGAATTCTGGCATCTTGAAATTGTTCAGGACAAAGAGGTTGATTGCTGAAGGGAAAATGTTGGTCAAGCTTCAGGCCTCTGCTATGCACCGTGCTCTGCTTACTTCTAGAACTCTGTTTACATTAATTGGAGAAAGTTTGAATTTCTGGAACATTGTATGCTCTTATTTCAAATCTTTCCATCAAGGGCCACCTCTGTTTAAAATAACTCTTCCTCTTTGCCTCAAGGTCAATCATTAATTTCACAAGAAAACCCTTTTTTGACAGTACCTGAAGTCGGCTCTTTCTATCACATAGTGTGATAGTACAGTGTAGCCCTCCTTCCTAGGGCTGTTTGCTCTTTTTTTTTTTGGTGTTTCCCTGTTTGGGAATCGAACCCAGGCCGTGGCATTGAGAGTGCCGAAGCCTAGCTACTACACCACCAGGGAACCCCATTTATTGTTATTGTATATTTTTGATGATTATTTGAATAACATCTGCCTTACGAGGAAAATGTCAGCTCCTTATGGATAAGGAAGGGTCTTGCCGATTTTCACTCACTGCTGTGTTCTTGATTCCTGGCATTGTGTCTAACACTACAGTAGGCAGTCAAAAAATATTTATGTAATGAATCAATAGATGAGTAAATGAAAGAATGGATGATAAACATATGGAGGGAACTTTTTAAAAATGTGTTTCCTGTGAATTTAATGAATTATGTGAGATTCTGTAAAAACCCTGCAAGTATAGTGTGGATTAAGGAAATACAGTGTGGATTAAAGGACTGGACTTTTATTTGGAATTAGAATTGAGCAATTATAACTTCAGAGCTGATATCAGGAGATGAAGCTTTCTGTCCATTTCAACACTTTTAATTGAAACTTTGAAACTGCAGAACACAGAAGGATCATTGAAAAGCAGACATTTCTCAAGAGAAGACAAAAGATTAAAAAAAAAAACAGACAGAATTACCATTTTCTTACTAAACTGCTCATATGGGCCAAGTGCTACATACTTCTAAAGACAGCTTAAATTTCACAGGATTATTTAGTATTTCATGTGTTTTATTATATTTTGATTCATGTTTAATTCTCATGTATAACTGTAATTTGACAAAATGATTTACTTCATGATCATTTGGGATAAATGTAAGTTTATTGATTTATGATTAGCATTTGGAACAAGCAATTATTTGGTATTCCTATGTACCACGTTCTGCTTTAAGTAATTTACATATATTATTTAATTGTGAGATATTTCGTGGTTCATTTGGACTGAAGAAGAGCATCTGCTATTTTCATATGCTGTGGAAATCTAAATCTGCTGTATTCAAACGATTTTAAGTAGATTTACTATTACCAGCAGAGCTAGCTGTTATGTCCTAGCTGACCTCACTTGGTCTCCTAATAAAGAATGGTCATACTAAAGTCTTTGATCTTTTTATAAAAAAATGACACTTCTATAGAAATCACTATCCACATGGACTACGTGACAAAAAGGGGAGAGTGGCCAGTGGTCCTTTGCACATTATACACGTTGAAACTATACTGTGCTCTATGGCAGCAGCTGCTGCTGTTTGTAATACCCAGCTCTGCATGACTCTGCCTTTTAGTCAAAAAGTCTGCTAGAGTCCTTTGATCATAAAGTCACCCTGTGCTCACTGTCATGCTTCAGGTTGGTCTATCTGCTTCTCTTCTTTCTAAGTAGTGATATTAGAGGTTGTGGTTCTGCCTGTATATAAAGTATCTCTTCTGCCTAGTCTATCTGCAACTTCCCAGTCTCTGATCTCCATCCAGCAGCAGCCTGTGTTCTGATTCTCTTCAGATGCCCTTGTATGTTGACATATCAAGCTGAGAACAATATAGTTTTTATTTATGTTTTTTGGTCATACTCAATATGTATACACTGTTGTTACATTTTGCATGTATTTTATATTCATGTATTGTCACTTACAACTTACTTAGGGTTTATAATTTTACTAAATTCTACTATGAGGATAAGAAAAGGTTACTGAGCTATGGTTAGGTTGTGTTGTTCATCATTTTTTATTCCTGTTTTCATATAGAATTTACCCTCAAGTCCAACTTGCACCAATCTCTAAAAAGTTGTGATTACTATATGCCATTCATATTTTTTCTTAAAATAAAATCAATTTTCAATTAAAATGTCAACTAAAATAGACCATATAGAAGACAGTAAGTTATTTTGCATTAGAGGGATAAAAGAGGTTATATTGTATCACTATAACTTAACTCTTTAGGATCCACTCTTTAACTTACTAAATTATTTTCGAGAGGGTGGAATTCAGCTGATAACAAACTCATATCCTAGCAATTGTAGTAAAGGTGGATTCTAAAAATCAAGACGTCAAATGATATGAGGGCTGTCCAGAAAAAATCCAGCCACAAATGCCTTTATTTCTCATATTACATGGCTGGATACTTTCTGGGCAGTCCTCATATAAAACGAATAGTGGGTTGCTTCTATATGATTAGTTTGAAGTCTTTTGCTAATTGTTGAGAATATTTTATACTTACTCTACTTAAAGTTTACCATGAGTATTATAGAAGTATAATCACATAAATGGTAGAGCTATTACAATTTTATTATTTATGCAGCACATATTTATTGCATTTTTCTAAACACTTGGGTACACCCTGTGATTAACAGACAAAGTAGGAATACTGCTCCTTTGTTAATAATGTCTGTATTTTATTTTTATTTATTTATTTATTTTTAGGTAGTTCCCTGGTGGAGAATCGAACCCAGGCCATGGCATTGAGAGCGCTGAAGCCTAGCCACTGTGTATCACCAGGGACCCCCAATAATGTCTGTATTTTGTGATTCAGTAAAGGCAAATGATTCTGATACTAGTTATGACGTTTTTAACTTCATCAGGATGATTAAAATTGTACATGGTAAAAGATTTTTAAAAAGTAGAATTTTGTGCAGGCTCATATAAGAAAATACTGTAACCCAGAACCACTCAATTTTGCCTTACTTAAGCCCTGGCATATGATAATTTTGCTAAAACATTATGGCTCCCTCAGATGCACCTAGAAAGAAAAGTCACAGGAGGCTTGTACTTCTTTCTCATCTTTCTGTCCTTTACAACTCACAGTTTTAAATTCGAAAATTATGTGCTTGAAATGCCCAAAGTATGCTACTGAGAATCAACTGACTCTAAAGGGAAAGACTGGTTAATACCTTTGTTTTGATAAATCTCATTTGATAATAAAAATACAATTTTCCTTATAATTTTTGACCTTTTGGTTTATTCTGTCCTGTATGTCATATTATATATTTTTTATTATATAACGTATCTTAGAATTCTAGGGAAAATACAGTAATTACTTCATCAAATGCTCAAAATAACCAACACCCTTGTTTGTATAGAGTCATTAAAACAAAACACTTTTAGTAGTAGGCAACTAATGAGTTCCAGCTTTGACACAGATTTGACCCATCTCCTCTACTAATAGCATCCCTATCGTTTCAAATTACAATCAGTTCAAAACATCATTTTAATGATATCAGATTGGAAGAGAAACCTGTGCAGTTTGACAGGTGTGCTCTATATTTAAGCTCAGTTAGAGCTCACTTTAAAGCAGCATGTCTTTGTAGTCATGAAGCTCCTTAATGCTGTGACATGTCTGTGATTCTGTGTGTCAATCATGGTGGCAGAAAGCCATATTCCTCCTTAAGGGGAGATGCTGTGGCAGCAGGTAAAGACATGACTTGCCATGTGTCTGTTACTGTGCAGCCTTCTATATTTTAAATTCCCTTCTCAATTCCCATTGGCTCTCTCTACACACACACACACACACACACCCCTTTTTTTTAACCCTTCCTAGGACTATTGTCTTCTCTTGTTCCTTTGTCAGGTTGCCACTAAGCACTGTTTTCTTGAGGTATTACTATTCCTAAAAATAGAATCACAGTTTTTTTCCCATTTAAAGGATATGACTAATTAGCATCATAACAGGGGAATAAGAAATTGTACAGGGGGATAAAAAGAGGAACATAGATTACAAACATGCCAGAATAGTTACATATTTGCAAGGTATTTTTCACTTTGTGTAGCATTGTTCTTGGTTTGTTTAACAGTGACTCATTTGGTATCAGCTGGATACCTCCTAGGCTCTCCCATCTTTTCATCTTTCTAAAGATAGATTCTAAAAATAGTGGTGTAGTGTGGTCCATTTACAAGCATCACTCTCCAATAAAATTCCTCAGCAAGATGGCTCCCTCTGTTAAAGCATATACTGACCTGTAAGAAATAGCTTATTTCTTCAAAGTATAGTCACTTGTTAGACTATGACATGAATTCTTTTTTATTACTTTCATTTTTCTGAAATTCAGCCACGGTTTGTGATTCTAGATAGAAAGATACTATAAACTTTTATATTGCAATTAGAACTCAGGTTTGAAATAAAAGCCCTTCTGGGGGAAAGTATGACGATTTTCTGACACAGGTTTCTGACTACTACTCTAATGGAAATAGAAGCCTAGGACCCTAAAATAAAGGCACATTATGACTATATGATATAGCACAAGAAAGAAGCTCAAAGTGTGGGATTGGGGGAAGGGAAATGTGCATATTCAGTATGATATTAGTGAAAGAACAGAAAAATAGTTCAATGGAACAGAATAGAGAGACTAGAAATAGACCACCTTAAATATAGTGAATTGATAATTTGTCAGAGGAGCCAAAAAAATACAATGGAGCAAAGATAATCCCTTCAACAAATGGTGCTGGACATCCACATGCAAGAAAATAGTAGAGATATCACACCTTTCCCCAAAATTAACACAAAATGGATCATAAATCTAAATGCAAAATGCAAACTACAGAAGTCCTAGAAGATAGCATGGGAGAAAACCTAGATGGCCTTGGGTATGATGATATCTTTTTCTATACAATACCGAGGGCATAATCTAAGACTAACATAATTGATGAGCTGGACTTTATTATAATTAAAAACTTCTGCTCTGTGAAAGACAATGTCAATGAAATTAGAAGACAAGCCACAGATTAGGAGAAAATATTTTCAAAAGACATATTTAATAAGGGACTATTATCCAAAATATGCAAAGAACTCTTAAAACTCAATAAGAAAAATACACACATCCCAATTTAATAATGTGCCAGAGACCTTAACAAACACCTCACCAAAGAAGATAACGACAGGTGGACAATAAGCATATGAGAATGTCATCCACATTATTTGTAATCATGGTAAGGCAAATTAAAACAACAAAAATACCACCATACAATTATTAGAATGGCCAAAATCCAGACCACTAACAACAATATATGTGAGGATACAGAGGAATAGGAACACTCTTCATTGATGGTACAAGAACAAAATAGTTCAGACACTTTAGAAGACAGATCAAGACAGTTTCTACAAACCTAACCATAACTATTACCATACTATACAGCCATCACAGTTCTTAGTATTTATCCAAAAGAGTTGAAAACCTGTGTTCACACAAAAGCCTGCACACAGATATGTATTGCAGCTTTATTGATAATTGCCAAAACTTGGAAGCAACCAAGGTATCCTTCAGTTGGTGAATGGAAAAATAAATTGTTTCATCCAAACATGGGACTATATTATTCAGTGCTAAAAAGAAATGGGCTATCAAGTCATGAAAATGCATGGAGGAAACTAAAATGCGCATTACTACGTGAAAGAAGCCACGAAGTAAAAAGGCTACCTACTGTCTAATTCGAACTATATGACATTCTGGAAATAGCAAAACTCTGGAGACAATGAAAAGGTCTGTTGTTGCTAAAGTGATGTGTGTGAGTGGAGGGGGATTTAATATGAATAAGTGGAACATAAAGCATTTTTAAGACAGTGAAAATACTGTGTGTGATATTATAATGATGGATACATGTCATTATACATTTGTCTAAACCCATAGAATATACAACACCGAAAGTGGTCTTTGGATGTTTATGATGTATCAGTGTTGGTTCATCTTTAATAACAAATGTACCATTCTAGTGAGTAATGTTGATAATAAGTGAGGCTCTGCATGTGTGGGAGCAGATGGTATATGGGAAATATCTATACCTTTCTTTCAGTTTTGTAGTTAACCTAAAACCATTCTAAAAAAATGAAGGATTGAACAAATTTAACAGGAAGAAGGTATGGTGGACAATCGGACTGACCAAAAGGCTTAGAGAATGGGAGTAAGAAAAAGTCTACAATTTCAAGAAGTTTGAATAATAAATAAAAGGAAGAAATGAATCTGTAGCTTTAGGTTATGAGGTAAAGAGAGAAGTATATTACCCTCTAATACTTCGAAATCTCATTTTAGGAAAAGAGAATATAGGAAATGGGAGAATTGGAGCATTGTCCTTCCTGTAGAAGGTTGGTAAGATGTGCTTATAGAGGGACTTGAACTTTTTTTAGTGTTAAATTTATTGGGTTGACATTGGTTAGCAAAAATTACATAGGTTCCAGGTATAAAAGTCTACAGTGCATTGTCTACGTGTTACATGATGTGTTCATCACCCAGAGTCAAGTCAGTTCCCCCTTACCCTCAGGTAACCACTAAACTAGTGACTGTGTCCATGAGTTTTTGTTTCTTTGTTGCTTTCAGTTTTGTATTCCACATATGAGTGAAGTCATGTTGTTCTTGGTTTTTGCTATTTGGCTTATTTCACTTAGCATGATGACATCAAAGTCCATCCATTTTGTGCAAATGGCAGTATTTCATCTTTTCTTACAGCTGAGTAGTATTCCATTGTGTATATGTACCACAGCTTCTTTATCCAGTCATCTGTTGCAGGGCACTTTGGTTGTTTCCATGTTCTGGCCACTGTGAACAGCGCTGCGATGAACATTGGGGTACATAAGTCTTTGCAGACTAAGGTTTTCAAATTTTGGAGGTAGATCCCCAGAAGGGGTATTGCCGGGTCACATGGTAACTCCATTCCCAATTTTCTGAGAAACCTCCACACTGCCTTCCACAGTGGCTGTACCAGTTTGCACACCCACCAGCAGTGTACCAGAGTTCCTTTTTCTCCACAACCTGTCCAGCACTTGTCGTTCCTTGTCTTGTTGATAACAGCCATTCTAACAGGTCGGAGGTGATAGCTCATTGTGGTTTTGATTTGCATTTCTCTAAAAGCTAATGAAGTTGAGGGTTTTTTCATACATCTCTGGGCCATTTGTTTGTCTTTATGGATGAAGTGTCTATTCAAGTCCTCTGCCCATTTTTTAATTGAGTTTTATGTTTTTTTGTTGAGTTGTAGGAGGTCTTTATGAATTTTACATATTAGTCCCTTATCAGATGTGTTGTTTAACAAATATTTTTTCCCATTCAGTTGGCTATCTCTGCTTAATTCATGGTTTCTTTTGCTGTGCAGAAGCTTTTTAGTTTGATATAGTCCCATTCATTTATTTTTGCTTTTACTTCCCTTGCCTTTGGTTAGGTTCATGAAGTCCTCCTTGAGCCCGAGGTCTCTAAGTTTAGTACAAATGCTTTCTGTGCAGTTTATTGTTTCAAGTTTTATGGGGAGATCTTTAATCCATTTTGAGTTAATAAAAAGAATAAGGCCAGAAGTATCACATTCCCTTATTTCAATTTATACTACAAAACATCAGCAATCAAAACAGCTTGATATTAGCAGAAAAATAGACACACAGATGCATGGAACAGAATTGAAAACCCAGAAATAAATCCACAAATATAGGGACAAATAGTTTTTGATAAAGGAGTGAAAATATGGAATGGGGAAACCTCTTTAGCAGATGGTGCAGGGAAAATTGGAAAATCATATGCAAAAGAGTGACTGTAGCTGTGAGCTGTCACCATATACTAAAATTCATTTAAAATAGGACTTGAACTTTTAAGAAACTTGGTGAGAATAAATGTACCTTCATATAAATTGGTAGATTAATAGAATGAAAGTTAGGGAAAACTATGCCTTCTGACCACAAACTTTTCAGTGAAGCCTTTGGAGTTGCCATTTTTGGCAATCAGTGGTTGAATAACAAACTTGGAATACCTGTGGGAGAACATGGCAGTAAATCTTTGACATGGGGACATATACATTTAGTGGGTAAAATAGTTTCCTTTTGCTGCTATAACAAATTACTGTATCTTTAATGACTTAAAAATTTTTATTACTTTAAAGTTCTGTGTTACTTTAATGTCTGTCATGTGTCTTACTAGCTAAAGTCAAGGGATCCATAGGGCTGCATTCATTTCTGCTCTAGGCTCTAGGGTGAAACTGTTTTCTTGCCTTTTTCAGCCTCTAGGTGATATCTGAATTCTTTGGCTTATGGCCCCATTTTGTCTTTAAAGCCAGTGATGACTAGTCAATACTTTCTCACATCTCAACCCTTAACAGTGACTGTCAGGTTTTCATCTTTGTGATTTAAAGGACCTTGTTGATTATATTGCATGCTTCCACATAATCCAGGATAACCTCTTTGTCTTAAAGTCAATTGATGAACAATTTAATTCCATCTGCTACCTTCATTTCTCTTTGCCATGTAACTTAACCTATTCAAGTTCCAGGGATGAGGAGTTGTTCATCCTATCACAATGATTAATGCTAAAAGTCATGCTAAATTTAGAGACTATGAATTGAGATTATTCTAATCTTGGAAATGGATATTTATGTACCATAATAAAGGAATAGAGAAAGCTGGCTTTAGCATGAATTCAGTGTTTTAAGACTTGTGGTTTGGATGAAAGAACAAGATGGTAATGACAAAGTGTGTTACATAGTCAACCATGATATTTGGGCTTGTTAGCAGAGGACATTAGTCAAGGAAAAGGCTGATAGACTGTAGTGGGTGAATGTGGGGGGGGGGAAATGGAAGTAAAAAAGGAACTAATGGAATCTGTGAGATGTGAAAGAAGTAAAAAGTAGCTATTTAAGAAAATGAAAGAGCTAGAAAGATAATATTCAAAAAGTAGGATATTTCAGTTTAAGACACCAGAGTTAGATTAGTTCAGGCTGATGACAGCTTCTAGGACATAATCATGGGAATAAGTAGTTAAAGAACAGTGAGGTTACTGGAGTGGAGAAATTAAAGTATTTGTAAAGTTATTGTGTTGGATAGATCATTCCTACATACCCTGAAGTCATCTAGGATGATGGCTGACCTGGCAATAGAAAGGTTATGAAACTAGTAATAATTCCTCAGTCATTGAGGGAAAGCTGTCAGGAAAGTAGTCAAATGTTGGAGACGCAGATAGCATCAGAAACACAGAAGCAGGAATTGCACTTGAATATAGAAGAGAAGTGATCTAGAAGCAGTTTTAGGGAAGGCTTCATCCACCTCTTCGCCCTGAAGTAAGATACATGAGAAAAAGACAGTTCTGAAGAAAGCTGTAGAGGAACTTAAGAACTCTCAGTTGGGTTAAGTTTTAAGACCCAGTAAGTGAAGGTGCAAAGACATTTGTTTACCATAGAACATTTGAAAAGGCACCGTGCAAAACTTTAAAAAGACGGACTGCATTAGAGGTTTTAGCAAGGGCGAGAGAGAAGAATGATACGGCAATATTCTATGCTGGTGAAAACATGGAGGAGATAAAGGGCTTGAAAGTATTTACCTTTTAAGTGATGACAAAGTATAAAAGCAATGTTTTCAAAAAAGAACACTATGATAAATGTTTACACTAACATGAATGAACGCAGAGGCCCCATAAATAGTAGGAAACTGATCAAGTTAATAGTCAATGAAATCTTTTGTAGATGTTACAGGAAGTGCAGGAGTCTCAGGAAGTCAGATGTCTCACCTAAAAGGAGTTTTCCTTAATTACCTTATATTGTTGGAAGGAAGGGAGGGAGGGAGGAAGAGAAAGAGGCAAAACAGAGAAATATAAAAATATCTTTAGGTTAGCTTCTAGTGCTTTAATGAGAGTGAATTCATTCTAGAGCACTTTCAGCACAGCCTGGATGTTAAGTTGTATTTTTTTGCAGGATGACATTAAAAGCAAAAAACTTCAATAATTGTGTTTTTACATACTAAAATGCAAACCTTAAGTTGAATCAATGCAGCATTAAACTAAATTAAGCACCTACCCAACTAGGCACAACAGCATGCATATATATATGTATGTATGCTTTCATCTTTCAAAATCTGCCTTTTAGAACTGACATTCTTTCTGGTTTTCCTAAGCAAGTATTTGTTCACCTGGAGTGATAGGGTTATGACTAAGTGAAGAAAATAAAACAGACTCACGATAAAAATATCAGTAAGAACTTGCTTTGAAGAATGGCGTGAAGCAGTGGGGTGTATGTCTCTCTTTGTAGTTACAGTCTATCACTCCTAACGTGATCTCTATGCAGTTACTACAGTGAAAGAGAAGTAAGTTTTCATGACCCCTTCCAATGCGAATAATGAATTGAAATGCTCTTATCGCATTAATGTGCTAGAGAAAGTAATAGAGCAAGGAAAGAGTTTAAAAAGTTGTTTTAATCAGATTTGGAATGTAAATCTGGAGTTATCGGGGCTATTTTAAACATTCTGAAAACAGTTGGTATTTTAAAATTATTAATAAATGAAGGGATAGTTATATTCCAGTGAATGTTAGTATGATCTGTGTGTGTGTGTGTGTGTGTGTGTGTGTGTGTGTTATATCTCAAGAAGGTTTGGAAATATTCAAAATTACTTTTAGCTCTATACAGGAAGAGGTAGCAGGAGGAAGGAGAAGCCCTATTACAAATGATAATGGTGAATTTAGTCATCTGAGACACTAAAATAGCTGAAGTATTAAATGAATATTTCCAAATACATTTACAAGGAAGAACATCTATGACTACCTATTCTACATCAGGATTACTATAGCAAAGGTAGTAGGAAGACTGAAAAAATTCAAGTTTCTATTTTCCTAACTTTGTGTTTTAGCAGCGTATGACGAAGCTACAAAAATTTTGATGAGGTTTAAGTGCATGTTTTTAATGTTTCCTAAGTAATTGAAAATAAGCGTGTAACACTTAAGTTTACATAGTCAACCTGCAACCCTAGCCTTCACTGAATAAGGAGATTATTCAGAAAATATCTTTTACCACTTTATGTGAACATGGCAATATTGGTTCATAACAGTGTAGTTATTGATCTGATTTTTCAGAGCAAATGCCTTGTTACAGTAATCTGTTCTTACTCCCTTGCTGGTATCATTGTAAACAGAGATGTTTATAATGCTAAAGATAAAACAAAATGATATTTCTTCCCATAATTTGAATCACTAAGTTTTATTGCTTGCAAAATCTGTGGAGAGATTGCTTGAATTAATATTCTCTATTTAGTTGGCACGAGAGACAAAGGAAAAAATTGAAATGGAATCATTATAATTACTACCCCTAAAACACAACTTGGGGTAGTTCATGATCTAGACAATTAAGAAAGTGTTCAATAAACTGGAAATATAATAAAAGAAATAAATTCATGAGATAGTTTAACTTGACTAACCCTGTTACTTTGGTTATGGGTATAGGTATATTAATTATAAATTTTAATTTTTAAGAATTTATATTATTTTAAGAATTATTATTTGTAGACTGATCTTTATATTCTTTGTTCCAATATTTAAAAATTTCCTTTCTAAAATAAAAATGTCAGGGTTAAAAATGGAATGTAAGGGGTTCCCTGGTGGTGCAGTGGCTAGGCTTCAGCCCTCTCAATGCCATAGCCTGGGTTCAATTCCCAGCCAGGGAACTACCAAAAAAAACAAAAAAACAAAACAAAAAAAAAAGGAATGTAATACTGAAAATAACTTTTAAGGTGATTAAAACTATACAGTAATATTCATTCATTTAGATGGTCAGGATTTTTTATTTATATAGGCATGTAAAGCATACTGTGTTTAGCAGCATTTTCATCATGTATTAGGGGAGTAATGAGAAGTGTGTAGTATTTTTAAAAAGCAAAAGCATGCATACATAGTGGGGGAAATCCTAAACTCAGCATTCATAGACTGAAAGTGAAAAAAGTAACCAAGCAACCTACAGTGTTTCTCAACCTGTGGGTCGTGACCCCTTTGTGGGTCGAACGACTCTTTCACAGGGGTCACCTAAGACCATCGGAAAACACATATCAGATATTTACATGATTCATAACAGTAGCAACATGACAGTTATGAAGTAGCAACGAAAATAACTTTATGGGGGTCACCACAACATGAGGAACTGTATTAAAGGGGCGTGGCATCAGGAAGGCTGAGAACCACTGCTAGGGCATCCACTAAACATGTTCCACTACGTTTGCTTCTTGGTCATCACCCCAAAGTAATCTTGTTTCAAAACAATCTGTCAGAGAAGGGGAAGGATACTTCATAGAAGGGCATAGTATAAGTAAAGAAGTAGGAATAAGCAAAATGTATGTGGGGTTGATGCGTGTTTTCATAGGTATGTAGCAGAGAACTCACCTGCGCAGACTGTGGGAGTGAGGCCACACCGTGGGCAACAGAAGGTAGGAAGCTGGAGAGACTGTGAGAAATCTAGAGCCCAGGAGCCCTCAGTGCGGGCGGGTAAAGAGAGTGATAATCAGACTCCAAAGCTGAGCCTATTTAGTGGTCAGGAAAGGAATGCAAACATAATCAGCTTCACAGGAGCATTCACAATTCATCATTGTCGTGCACATAATATATGCCAGAAGGACTGCCCTACATTTGAAGCTACAGCACTGATGGGAATCTCCTTGCTTTTGAGGAGCTTACTTTCTAATGAGAGAGCGAGCGCCTGCAAGTACACAAATCGTTCAGCCACGTAAGGTACGATCACGGAGTTTGCCTAAAGGCTTTAAGGGAACAAACAGAGAGATCAAAATGCCTCTTTCCACCTGGATGGTGAGAGAAGACCTTATTGAATACTTGACTTTTGAGTTCAGTTTGAAAGGATGAATATTGATTTGATAATCAGAAACCAGGCCTAGGAATTTGCAGGTATGAATATATATGAAAACAGGTTGCAAGTTCTGATTACCACACAGAACTAAATGGCACTGCAGCCTAGGAAGCTCGATGAGGAATTTTAGGAAGTGAGCTTGACACAATGCAGGGATGGATCATGAGAGGCTTTGCTTAGATTTTACCTTAAGATACTCATTTGAGGGAGCCTTTTGGAGGATTTAAGTATTTTATACTGTTTAATGATACTATGAGATTCTGCAGTTTTAACCATCACTTCAGCAGTGGTGAAGAGCAGTGATTCCCACCCTTTATCCATTTGTGTAGCCTTTTAAAACCCATTTTTATAAATTGTACCCCTTGTTTTAGAAACAGCTATTTTTAAAAACTGACACTTTTGTTCGGTGCCTATCTTAATGGAAAAGAGTTGATAAGAGGTAATAAATTAGGACAGAAAAATTATTACACTAAAAGTATAAACCACAGATTTAATTTTGTAATGTTTGTGCACAATTAAATACTGATAATGAAGATCAAGTACTTAAACATTAAATAAAAAACTACTTAAATGATGATTAAAGACAATGTACTTTTACTCAGTCAATAACTAAACTAGTCTGACTACAGATGTATTTATTGTGTTTGGGGAAGTTCTAGAAACATCGCAAATGGATTGTTCAGAAACTGTGCATAAAGATTGGTACAAAAGCAGTTTGGGGGAAGGGTTCATAACCACGCCCTCACCAATCATCATTTGCTAATGTGATCTAATTTTGAAGTGTCTCCATTAATGGTGATTCAAACTTAACATTTATTATTCTATAACTAACGTTTTGAATTTTGTTTTACTTTATTTTTTTTTTTTTTTGCCATTACTGATTATTTTTCATGTATCCTTGAACAGCCCAGCATGTACCCTGGTGGTATACATACCACTGCTTTGGAACCAGTGGTATAAAGGAAGAGTTACAAGTCAAGGCCAGAGTTCTAGAGTCTGATTTGGTATTCATTGATAAGCGATACTCAATAGGATCTACTTAAATCATTGGCATTGGAGAAACAGAGCAGTGAAGAGCTTTTAGCTGAATAAAAGCTGGCTACAATTAAAATTACATTGGGTGAGGGCGAGGAAGAATTGCAGGATACATTCTAAACTTTGACTCAGGGACCGTGTATTCGAATATGGGTGTAATAGTAAGTCTGGTGAAGGATAAGAAGTTAATTTTAATAGATAATTAAAGAGAAAAGATCAAGCATTTATCCTGCCTTTATGGTATGGACTGTTTTTCATGTAAGGGAAGTTTCTTTTTAGAGATAATTTCCAACAATTGCAGAAAGGATAATAAAATTAAAAAAATCACCACTTTGCAACCTAAAATAAAATAATAGTTCCAGTGATGATCATCAACGGGTGAAGTAATCAGATATGTATTGATAGGGAATTTCATAAGATAGGTCTCAGGTTGACATTGTTCTGAACCTGAAAATAAGTCTCAGCATTACTCAAATGTATATTACATACCTCATGATGTGATGCATCATATATGAAGTATTCTATAAAAAATGGCCCTATAATTTATCAAGACTTTTGATCTAATTATTAATTTACTGGGAATACCAAGACTAGTTGTAAAAGTCAACTACAAAGACAAAGAAGCAATCAAAGCAATGTCAAGAAAAGAGTGATGGAATATAGGTGATAGCATAGAATTTTAAAAAATACTTCAGAGACATAATAATCAAATGCTCTTTGTGGAATTTGAGTCCTGATTTGAACAAATCAACTTAAAAAGGAGTTCTCTGAAACAATCCAGAAAATTAAATATATAGACTCTATTAGATTCTATTTAGGATTTATTATTAATTTTATTGGGTAGGTTATCTAAAAAGCACTTATTAATTAGATATATATATATACTAATATATTTATACTTGGGAAGACATAAAACATTGGGTTTTATTTAACATCAAACAAAATGAAATTTCAAAACATTGGGGAGTATGGATAAAATTAGATTGAGAATATTTCTTAATCTCTGAAGCTTAGTGTTGAGCATTGAATAAATGAGTGTTTATTTCAATAGTTCCTTCTCCTTTTATGTTATAAGATTTCCTTAATGAAAAGGGGAAAGCAAAAATTTAGTTTTGAGCAGGTCAGTTTGAGATCCCCATCAGACTTGCAGGTGTATATTTTCAGGAGAGCCTAAAGTACTCGAAAATATGTATTCTAAACTTTCGGATGATTTATTCACTAGAAGTTTATGCAGAGTACAGAGTGAGAAATAGTGAACTGAACTCTGAAGACTGCAACATTTAGAGTAGAAGGCAGAGGGAAAGAAGTTCATAGAAGGTATTGATTGGAAAGGATCAGAAAAATAGGAAGAAAACCAGGATGATGTCCAAAAAAGAGTCACCAACATGCTACATATGTAACATAAGATAAGTATTACTTTGTACATTAGATTTTGAAACTATAGGTCCTCGTTGGTGATCATCTTGAGACAAATTTTAGAATGATCACAGAGAGAAGAGATTGGAAAGCTAGATGGAAAGGGATTCATGCGGGAACTAGAAAATGAGATATAACAGTTCTTTCCATTTAAAAAAAATTGGCTATGCAATTTTAAAAATAATGTTTCCTTTTGTTTTTGTTTGTTTTTTACTTGTTTTGTTCAGAGAGAAATGTACGAGAAGCCAGATAGGTCAGGGGTGTCTGAGGGTTGCAGAGGCAGATTACCAGAAAGCTAATGCAAGTTGGAGCTGTTCCTAATGCAGCTCCTGCTGGGAGATCCCTTCCCAAGGTCCTAGGCAGGGCGTTTGGCATGTGTGTGCATGAACATATGCTTTTGTGAAAAGTGGAAAACGTAAGTTGTTGCCTATTACTATTGCAACTTCCATCACATTCTCCCTGAAGTACAGTGGTGTTTGAGTGGTCACAGCATTTGTGGAATCCTACTAAAAGGATTTTGGATTGAGGATACTTTTAGGTTAGGTTGAATGAGGTATGTTTTACTCATATGTAGTCCAACTGGAGTTTAAGTGATTCTGACTTTCCATGTAGAGAAATGGTTTACAGGAATACTCCTTGCATCCACTGTGAAAATTCGTTATGACACAAAGGAGCAGGGCCATCATTTGTATTGTCACTTGTCCCATGGTGCCTAGCCCCAAGAGTATGTGAGAAGTAGAGGAAAAGTAAAAATTTAAATATACAGAGCTAGAAATATAAAAGTAAAAGTGAAGGATTGGTTTGTCATCAGTATCGAATCAAAACAGAACTTGTACACATCAGGGATATACTAGATGTACTAGATAATGAAGTACAGGAGGAGGGCTGTCTGGATAAAATCCCGCCATAAATGCCTCTATTTTTTCTATCATGGCTGCATACTTTCCTGACAGACCTTGTATCTAATAATAAATGCACCATATATTTTTATGATAATCATGTGAAAATATAATAGATCAGATTCCCTGTGTTTATACAACACAAATATTTATTATTACAAATAGTAATGATGTATATATCTCCTCATGTATAAAAGAAATTTAACGGAAGTTTTCCTAAATTAGCAAATACATGCGTTCTATCCAATAATTTTGTCATATGAAGATATAACCATAGAGTATGCACCCAAGAGGATAAAATAAAAGATTTTTATGGAGCTATATCAGATAGTTGACAAAAATGTTACTTTTATACATTTTGTGATGTTTAGAGTATTAGGCTTATTTTAAAAGTTTTAATTTTTTATGATTCCTTTTTTGGTCATTCTAAATAAATTACCATTCTTATCCCTAATACTGCTATTATAATTTTATTTATTTTTCAAGGAAATTTTCACAAATCTGGACTTACATGTATGGAACCAAAGGAATAGATGACTTATGCAAATAAGTTCAGTCAACATTTTAAAAAATAAAAATTATAAAAGCTTGTGTCTCTCTTAGCTTTTTTTTGCCAAAGGGAAAGGAGAAGCAACTGGCTCTGATCAACACAGAAATAATTTTCTTCTTAAAAATATTTTTTAAAAAACCATGTGGTTCAAGGTCATAGGATACACACACACACACACACATACATACACACATAATAGCTTATATATGAAAAATACACATATGTTGTGGTTAAGATCTGATCATTTCTTTTTTCTTTAACTCTATCACCCACCCCACCCGAACAAGAGAAATACACAAACTGCTCATCTCCTTTCCTTTATTTTATTTGTTGGTGTCAAGTCTGAAAAGATAGACATGAGTATGAACTCTTTTTAAAAAGCAAAGAGAATAAAATATATGGAGAATGGGGAGTTTTCCCTCTAGAGAATTTGAATAAAATATGTATAATTTTCTTTTAATAAATCTATGAAGTCAAATACCTACCTGAAATATTTTATAATTGATAAAGTGTAGTAAGTATCTAAAAATTTGTTGTTGTTTCACAAGTAGGAGCAAATATTCTGTACTCATAAAAATACTTAACAATAAATTAAAGATTATTAAGACTGTAATTAGAAGATTTAGGCCAATTAGTAATAACTCAGTAGTACAAAATATAGGTCACTATAGATTGTAAAAGGACTAAAAATTTATAATAGATGTAATTTAAAATTTTTTAAAGTATATTTTATTCTAAATTGATGAAGTTATATTTAGAAGAATATAAACCTCTATGCTTAATAATTCATTTAAAAATATAATTATTTGACTTTTTACATGTGTTTTTCAAAGAAAAATAGCTTATTTTCAGTGAAAAGTAGTGACATAATAGCTGGCCTCAGTTTAAATCTGGATCTCATATGATAAAATTCTTTAGAAAAATATAATATAGGTTACAGGTTTAGGTTTTAGTTAAATTATCTTTACTAGCCAAAATGGAGAAAGAATATTCTCTCATCTTTTAAAGACCAGTAGTTTCATTTAGACCTGTAAATTATGGAAATGTTTTTGCTTTTTATGGCTCACTATCCAATTTTGAACACTGAGAACAATTATAGACTGCTTTAGAGTAACATTTCATCAAATCTTGCACCCTGAAATATACTTGTAATTATCCCAATATACTCAAATGGTTATACTACTAAAACATATACTGCAGTGTATTAGAATAGGAGGGTTTTACATTAAAGAAGTTAAATAGAAATATAATTTTTCAAGTAATATTATAGTCCAAGGTAATCATTACAAAATATTGCAATTTTTAATAAGCATTTCTCTTTGTATTACCATGCTCTCCTTTCAAGTGCTGTGATTAATAAAGTGATTAAACTACTAGAAACAACAATCTTCATTTCTTACTTCATAATTGTGGTGATTCCAGGGAATGAATTCTCTACATTCAATTTTGGAACCATATATCATAAACTCCCTGTGGCTGCTATGACTTAATGTACTAAATGTAGAACTCAAAACAGCTGATTGATATAGATGGAATGAAAGTCATTAAAGGCCAGAAGTACAGCAATTATGGTCATATGAAAATGAACAAGAGATAAATGGAAAACAAAGCATTAGGCTTCAAGTGTATCAATTAAACTCCATTATTACTAAAACAAGTGATAAGTGAGACTGCCCTAGAAATCTAAGTAGATATTTCATAGCATTAGAACTATTAATATCTAGTAGAATTAAAATCCTATGAAAGTTAATAATAGCATTTTCATTTTTTTACCCCAACCTGAAGGACAGCTATCTTAAGAAATTATGATGAGATTGAAATCTTAATTTACATGTCTTTATAATAAGAATTGTATTATTAAATTTATTTTTTATGGTTAAAAATTTATTTTTCAATTACCATGCACATACAATATTATATTAGTTTCAGGTGTACAAAACAACAGAGTGATGAAACATTTATATACCTCACAAAGTGATTACCCTAGTAACTCTATTACTCATCTGACACTGTACAAGTTATTAAAATATAATTGACTATATTCCCTATGCTGTACTTTACATTCCCATGACTGTTTTTTTCAGTTATAGTTGACATTCAGTATTATTTCATATTAGTTTCAGATGTACAGCATAGACATTTATGTAATTTATGAAGTGATCCCCTCATTAAGTCTAGTGCCCACCTGATGCTATACATATTAATAGGTTTTACAATATTATTAACTATATTCCCCATACTGTACTTTACATCCCCGTAACTATTTGGTAACTATCAATTTTTATACTTCTTAATCCCTTCACGTTTTTCACCCAGCCCTCCAACCCCCCTCCACTCTCGTAACCATCAAAATGTTTTCTCTATGAGTCTGCTTCTGTTTTGTTTGTTTATTTTGTTCTTCCAGTTCCACATATAATTGAGATCATGTGGTAATTGACTTTCTCAGTCTGACTTATCTCATTTATCATAATACCCTCTGGGTCCATCCATGTTGCTGCAAATAGTAAGATTTCATTCTTTTATATGGCAGAATAATAAGCCATTGCATAGATGTACCACATTTTTTTATAATCATCTGCTGGTAGTCATTTCAGTTGCTACCAGAGCTTAACTATTGTAAATAACGCTGCAGTGAGTATAGGTGTACATATATCTTTTTAAATTAGTGTTTTAGATGTCTCTGGATAAATGCCCAGAAGTGGAATTGCTGGATCATAATAAAGTAGTTCTTACTTTTCCATCTTGTATTTTCCAATTCTCTGTGTATGTGTAAGTACATAATGTAAATATGGAGACATAATTAAAAGCTGTGCTATTCAGTTTTTTTCTTTAAAAAATAATCTTCTGTGTAGTTTTTGTCCCTTTCCTATGCCTCTTGTTCTCTAGTCTTTCTTCCTCAAATTCAAATTGTCTGAGAGAAATAGATGGCCCCCAGGAATGACTAAATATACTAAACAGCTGCTAACATGCCATTTTCAAAACTAGAACTGAAAAAACGTTTTCTCTCTGTTCGTTTCTATATGAATACTCTAAATGAGTATTCTATGTCTTCATCAGCCAATTCCTTATATAACATTACACTTTCAAAATATACTTACCAACAAAAGCAATAAATGACTGAATACTCAGTGAAAAAGAAACAGTTTTCCTTCTATAAACAGCTTTAATTTAACTTCTATCTAATAGACTCAATCAAGCATGAATTTGTATTCCTTCTCTTTATACTCTGCTGTACTTAATTTCACTAAATAATTATAATGTTCCGTTTTTAAATATTTTATAATTTTTTCTTGACAATTAAATTTACCTGTGCTTATCTATTATGTTTGAAAGGTGAAAGATTCACTTCAGTAATGAACATGTGATTTTCTCTAAAGTTATTGTAAAAGTATAAATAACATATCCATACTGGTATCTATTAGGTAAGTTTATTTTCCACCTAAACTAACAAGTATTTATTTCATAATAGGAATAAGGATTGTTCTGTCTACACCAGGATTAGAGAAGCATTTAGAGAAGCACACTATTATGCAGCAAGTGACCCGCATTGAGTATGTCCCTTTAATTACGGTGGTTGAAATGGATTTGTAGTCACCAACCCTTGATCATGCTTGTATTTACCATATTGTTTTTTTAAGACAGCTTTCTATTTTTTTAATGAGTGAAAGGATGAATTTTTTAGATTCCAGGGGCTTTTATGCAAGTAGATTTATTCATATTTCTTCCCACTACAATCTGCCCCAAACAAACACACTATATTATATGAGTAATTATACTTTAAATGGCTTGTTCTGGATGCAGCTCTAAATAGTACTTGTCTTGTGAACAGTGATCATGGTTTGTATTTGCAAACAGCATATCAAATTTTTTAAAGACCTTGCTGGGATACAAACAACTTGGCAAACAGCTTGCTTTCCAATGAACTTGGAGTATGTATATGTTGTGTGTTCGTGTTCTGTGTGTGTGTTTTAAACTTGAGCAACATCACCCAGAAAATTAGCACTAAAACAAGTGATAAGTGAGACTGCCCTAGAAATCTAAGTAGATAGATATAAAATGAAACAAATGAGCAGCACTTGCTGTATCTGTCAGAAAATTCTATCTTCTGTCTAATCTAAATCCTCAACTATAGTATGTCTGTTTTATCTAGTTTTTTTCTCAGATAGGGTCACCATGATTCGTTTATATAATTATAATTAAATCATGTTACTGTCTTGTCTTTTATTGGTTGATAAATTCATTACTTAACATAGATCTTGTCTCTAATATTTAATAATAAATAACTATGTATGTGCATTTATTAACTGCTAATTCTGTACTTGGCACCTTGTATGTATTTTCTCATTATTCTTAAAAATAACCCTTGAGATACAGATTACAATTTGAAAACAAGCCTGTGTGACTTCACATGCAATGATCCTAACAGTTATTCTCATTTTTTCTAAGCTTTCTCCAGGATTCAAATATTTATCAATTTAGGAGTCCCAGATTTCATCATTGTCTGATGAATGTATATTCTAAATTAGTATACTGGGATGATTCTTTTTCAGCTCACAGATGATACTGTAGTTCAACATTGCTCGGAAATGAATAAGGTGCTCACTGGTCCTATTTGTTTCTTGCAAGCAGAAAATTGAAGGAGTTGAGTTTAAGTATCTCTTCTCCTAAGCAAGCATGACTTGCAGTTACACAAAGAAAATACAGAATATAAAAGTTGTATCCAGCGAACTTATCTAACAAAATTGTTTTGAATATTAAGTAATGTAGGCCAAGCACTTGGCATAGTAAGTGCTCCACAAACAGCTGTTAGTCAACCTACTCTGTGGGGTTACTGATACTACACTTGTCTGTTAGTCTGTTATTGCATCCCTAACCCTAAATCAAACATGAGTTTCAGTGTATGAAATGTTTACAGAATTATGTGTTAAACAAACATAGTAATGAATATAAGGTACTGAAGTAAAGGAATGTCAGAGTATGGTGAGTATCATCTTTAAAAGTGTCCATTAGGAGATGAGGCTTGCTCTGATTTTTATTATTTCCTTCTGTGTGCAGATTTTAGGTTTTATTATTCTTTTTCCTGTTTCCTTAGGTGTAACATTAAACTGTTTATTTGAGATTGTTCTTATTTTTTTAGGTAGGCCTACATCGCTATGAATTTTCCTCTTAGTACTACTTTTGCTGATTTTCAGTAGTTGTGTTTTTTTTCTCATTTGTCTTGATACCTTTTGATTTTTTCTTTAGTCTCATTGTTGACCCATTCATTGTTTAGTAGCATATCATTTAGGCTCCATGTGTTTGTGTATTTTTCAGTTATTTTCTTGTAATTAATTTCTAGTTTTATAATCTTGTAGTCAGAGTGTATACTTGATATGATTTCAATTTTCTTAAAGTTATTGAGGCTTGTTTTGTCACTTAACATGTGGTCTGTCTTGGAAAATGTTCCATGTAGGTTTGAAAAGAATGTATATTGTGCTGCTTTGGGATGTAGTTCTCTAAAAATATCAATTAAATCCATCTGCTCTAGCATGTCATTTTAGGCCAGTGTATTCATGTTAGTTTTCTGTCTGGAAGATCTGTTCATTGGTGTTAGTGGGGTGTTAAAGTTCCCCACTATGATTGTATTATTATTGATATCTGCTTGTATGTTAGTCAGTATTTGCTTTATATATTTAGGTGCTCCTATGTTGGGTGCATAAATGTTTATAAGAGGGATGTCCTCTTGTTGGACTGATCCCTTTATAATTATGTAATATTCTTCTTTGTCTCTTGTTACAGTCTTTGTTTTAAAGTTTATTTTGTCTGGTATAAGTATTGCTAGCTCAGCTTTTTTTTTTTTTATTTCTATTTGCATGAAATATCCTTTTCCATTCCTTTACTTTCAGTCTATGTGTATCTTTCTTTCTGAGATGAGTCTCTTATAGACAATAAGTGCCTGAGTATTATTTTCTTATCTATTTGGCTACCCTATGTCTTTTGATTGGAGCATTTAGTCTATTTACATATAAAGTGATTATTGATAAGTGCATTGTCAAAATCATGTTATTATTACTGTTTTTTATTTTTTTGATTTGATTGTTTTCTTTTTTCTTCTGCTTAAAGAAGTCCCTTTAGCATTTCTTGTAATGCAGGCCTGGTGGTAGTGTATCCCTTTAGCTTCTTCTATCTGGAAAGTTCTTTATCTCTCCTTCAATTTTAAATGATAACCTTGCTTAGTAGTCTTAGTAAGCCCTTGTTTTTCATTACTTTGAGTATTTCCTGACATTCTCTTCTGGGCTGCAAAGTTTTTATTGAGAAATCTGCTGATGGACTTAGGGGAGCTCCCTTGTAGATATATTGTTGCCTTTCTCTTTCTGCTTTTAAGATTTTCTCTTTGTCTTTAATCTTTGTCATTTTAATTATATGTCTTGGTGTGAGCCTGTTTAGGTTCATCTTGATTGGTACTCTCTGTGCTTCTTGGATTTGTGTGTCTATTTCTTTTGCCAGTTTAGGGAATTTTTCAGTCATTATTTTTTGAAACAAGTTCTTGTTCCCTTGCTCCCTCTCTTCTTCTTCTGGTACCCCTGTGATCCAAATGTTGTTATGCTTGATGTTGTCCCAGAGGTCTCTCAGGCTCTCTTCATTATTTTAAATTCTTTTTTTCTCTTTGCTCTTCCATTTGGGTATTTTGTGTTACCTTGTCTTCCAGATCGCTGATTTGATCTTTTGCTTCATCTAACCTGTTGTTGATTCCTTCTAATGTAGACTTCATTTCAAATATTGTGTTCTTCATTTATAATTGGTCTTTTTTTTAGGTTTTGATATCTTTCTTTACAGTTGCTGTCTCTTTGTTGAAGTTTTCAGTAAGTACCTTAAGCACTCTTATAATCTGTTTTCTAACTCTTGCTCTGGTAGGTCTTTATTTCATTTAACTCCATTTCTGGTGATTTCTTTTGTTTCTTTATTTTGGATGTGTTTTTCTGTTTTCTCATTCTGGTTTCTTCTCTGTGTTTACTTCTAAGTAGTAGGTTTATCTCTTATGGCTCTTAATGTTTGCCTTATGTAGTGTGTATCCTGTGTGGTCCAATGGTGCAATCTCTTTAGTTTCCTGTGTATGTAATCTAGGATTTTCCCTTGAAGGTGTTGTGTGGGTTCTTCAGTTTTAGTTGAGAGTTATGCTCCTCATAATACACTCTTAACTCTCCAAGGGTAATGACAGAGTAACACTGAAAGCTTTCTGAACTGCTTCAGACAGCCACTTTTGCTAAAGCTTGCAAGAAAGTCTTCCCCCATTTGTAAGGTGGATGGAGCTAATCACTCAACCACCTAAACTACCTCTGTGTTGATAGGGCAAGTTTCAAGGAGGCCTGTATTCACTTTTGGAAAAACTAAGTCGAGAAACAGGCACACACACACACACACACACACACACACACACACACAAATATATAAAAAACAAACACAAATAAAATGTCCTGAGAACCTTGGAGTTTGCCACGTGTAGCACACTGTTAGCTGCCTGGGGGTGGGGGACAGTGGCAGAGCAGCACTGGAAGTCTTCCAGGCAATCTCAGATAGCCACTACTGCAAATGACCTATAGAAAGTCTTCCCTGCTAGTAGGGTGAGACTGATTGCCTGGTCTCCCAAAGTTCCTCATGTGGGCAGGGCAATACTTCAGGGTGCCTGTGCAAACTGAGAGAAAAGAAGGGAAAGAAGTTTTAATAACAATAATAAAATTAAGAAAACAATAAAGAAATTAAAAATAAGATTAAAAAATAGAACTTAAAAAATAAAAAATACATAGAAAAATATTAAGAAAAAGAAGAATATTTAAAAATAAAATTAAAGACATGAAATAAAAATGAAGTAAATCATGAAAAAGAGTTCAAAAAATGAAAAGATAAAAAAGAAGAAAAAATTGAAAAAAATGCACAGAAAAGTGAAATTTTTAAAAATGGTTTTGTGTAAGTCTAATGGTAGAAGATGAAAGAGTAAGTGCAAAAGATATGGAAAAAAGCTGACTTGAAAAGAAAGAACAACAACAACAAAAAAGTTTTATTTTGTTTTTGTCCTTTCTCCTCTATTGCTGTGTGTCCTGCAGTATGTTGCTTGCAGCACACTTCTTGTTGCCCTTGAAGGGGAGCAGAGTGGCAGCAAATGCTCTGTGGTAAGGGGAGGGGACAGCTTCTCCTGCAGAAGTCTGCAAGAACGTGTTTGCTCACAGTTGAGTGGGGCCAATTGTTCAGCCAGCCTGTGTTGGAATGGTCATATTGACAAAAATTTAAATTAAATGAAAAATATAGAAAAAATAAAAAAATATAGATATATAAAATAGAAATTAAGGAAGAGTAATGATTAAAGAAAATTATGGAAAATAATAAAAAAGAAAAAAGAAAAGAAAAAATATTTAAATTAAATAATTTTTTTTGAAAGCCTGTTGTTCTTTTCTTCACTTCTCTTTCTTAGTTGTGCAGGGGGAGCAGCAGCAGAAGCTGGATAGTAACATTGGCCTCTTTTCAATGAGTTGCAGACAGCTTTCCTTCTTCAGACTGAGAAAAATGGAAAAAGCAAAAAAAGGAAAAGAAAAAAACCATTAGGACAATGCTATTCACTCTGCTACCCTGGGTACTTTACTGGGTGTACAGGGCACAGCTCTAGGTGATCTGGGTGAAATTCCAGGGTGTTTGTATTTTTTTTAGAGTAGCAGCTTTTTTCAGTGGCCCGCAGCTTGACTTCAGTGCAGCTGGTAGGATGGAGCTGAGTGCTTGGCAGCCTAGAGCATTCTGGGGGATGTAGTTTAAGCTGTCGTGGGCATGGTTTTTCAGATGTGTATTGAGCGTGCATAGATTTTGTCAGATCACTGAGGTCTCCGAGTTGGTCTTTTTGGGAACAGTTTAACTGGGAAGAAAATGATGTTCTACTGTGTGCCACACGTGTGGTGCACTCTGCATTCGAACAATGGGATCCTTTGTCCCCCACTCCAAAAACCCACAGCTCAATCCTTCCTGGAATGACTGTTACCTCCAATGATGCAGTACCCCCGCTGAACAACAGTGAGTATGGCAAGGGCCGAGCCCCTACGCACACCCCACAGGAGAGCACCTGGACTTCCAGTCGACCTCTAGCCCGCTCATACAGATAGAATTCTGGATAATTTTAACTGCCAGATGTAATGAGTTTTCCTTTCTCCGGCACTGGTCTCCTGAGCTGGGGTATCGGGGAAGCCCAGTGTGGGCTCAGCACCCCTCACTTCTCTGTGGGAGCCCCTGTGCCCAAGGGTTCCCTTCCAGAGCTCCCTCACTATCCGTAGGTTTGAGGACACCCTGTTTCACTACTAGTCTTGATTGGGCTTCCTTCTCTGTGTCCTAAGCTTCTGGGGTTCTGCTCAGTCAGTTCTCTGATGCTTCCCAAGGTTGACTGTTCTTTCAGTCTCCAATCCTGCTGTGGTCTGGGAGTTTCTGGACACTTGGTTTGGTTCATGTAATCCACCATCTAGCACACCCACAGCTATTTTTATTTTAATGTAAAATTCTAAGAACTAGATACTTCATGAACAATAATGACCAAACATTGAATCCCCTCTACATCAAAATATTAATTTTAGCATACATAGAAATAGTGAAAATAATAATATCATCAGCTACAGTGGGATAATATTGGGAATCATCATTAATGTCTGGAGATAGATTGCTTTGAGTAGTAAGTTCTTCATTAAAGATTTTCAGACCTTAACTAGATGAACCACTCTCAGGGATATCAGAGGATCTTCAAAAATTGAATAATTATGTAGTTTCATAAAGTTCATGTCTAATCAATCATTGAATTATTCTAAGATCTTATAACATGAAAAGCAATACTCATGCAAATTATCATATACTCAAATTTATGAGTTAAAATACTACCAACAGACAAATTAAGGCATTAATAGTAGTGAGAAGATCCAGAGAGTTTAGTTATTGTAAAATTATTTTTTCACCTGATGACTTTGTCACTGCTATTAAAGATAAAAATTATGAGGTATTTATTTAGGAACAAATTTAATGCATTTTATATAAAGCTCTTGCTCATTTTTTTAATTGAAATCTTTTAGGTGACATTACTTAATGAAGTTACATAGGTTTCAAGTATACATTTCTATAATACATCATATATTACATTTTCAGTTCACCACCCAGAGTTAGTTCTCCTTCCATCACCACATATATGACCCCCTATACCCTCTTCTACCACCCTCTCCCCCATTATGCTCTGGTAACCACTAAACTGTTGTTGATGTCTATAGAAAACAGAATAGAGGTTCCTCAAAAAATTAAGAACAAAATTACCACACAACCTAGAAATCCCTCTTCTGGGGATATACCCCCCAAATTTGAAAATATCTGTAAATATATATGTACCCCGTGTTTATTGCAGCATTACTCTTTCTCATTCAGAAAACATTATTATAAAGGTTTGAAATCATAATTTTAAACCAAGTTTGAAATTTTGGAGAGGAAGATAACGGGACCGAACTGGCTTGACAAGATTTGGTTTAATTGTATTATCTTAAATGTACTTCATTTACTTTAAAATATTTTTGTTGTTTTATTTGATTGTACTTTAAATAACCTCCTCTCTTTCAATACAATTACAATCTGTGTATTATTTGCATTGGGAAATCATGCTGTCAAGTCAGACAAGCTTGGGTGCAAATTTATTCCTTAGCGTTGTGGCTTTGAGCAAGGTAGTCTCTCTAAGCCTGAATTTTATCATATGTATGATGAGAATTATAGTTCTTACCTAATAGGACAGTAGTAAGAATTCATTAAGATAATGTCTCTGCAACCCCAAACAGTCTGGGTAATTGTTTTCTATTATTTACTTCCTTTCATATTTCCTTCTTCACTTTGTTCAATATAAACGTTCATGTAAACGTGACTTGAGATAAATTTGTCTATTGAAAAAGATAAAAACTTAGGATTTTTTAAATGCAAACTAATTTGTTGGAAATAGCTTCTTAGGAAGAAATAAAATGAATATTGTTCAGTGTATCTTTTGTTCCATTTATCTTGCTTGTCTAAGTTGTGTAGAAATAAAGGTATCTCTTGGTCTTAGTTCTATTGACCAGTCTTTTAAGCTAAAAGTTTGAAATTTTAACAGTTCTTAAAATTAGGTGTTATGTTTTTAAAAATATGTTTGGTAGATCAGAGTGCTGCTATATAAAGACAGGAAAGAGAAAAATCAATTTTACTGGAATCCCTGCAGCTTTTTTATAAATGGTCACCTAAGTTTTTATTCAATGAACTTTGCTACTGTTCAATTAAACTGAATATTTTTCTTTTATTTTGGAGTGTAGGAAATCTTTCTCTATCAAAATTGTAAATAAGAATGCAGTGCTTTCTATAAACTTGAACACAGTTTAGTGCAAAGATAGATATTTATTGTTTGCCAAGAGCAGATTTTGACAATTTTACTTAATTTTATGATTCAGACAGAAATTCCTATTTAGCCTTGTTAAAATGGAAAAATAACAAATTATTCCATAAAAATAGTAGTTTATCTAGTACTCATTTTAACATGCATTTAACCACAAACTAATATTTAAACCAAAAAAAAAAATGAGTTGGATCTTTAACAGTATAGTTATCCATGAACAGGACCTCACCTTTCAGACAGGTTTCCCCACGTAAAAAGTGGAGGAACAAGAGAAGAAAATATTGTAGCAAATGACCTGGGGCATGCCCTGAAATATTCTGGAGAAATAAAAATCTTTACCTTTAAAAAAACAGTTTCATTTGGTCAAAGCAATCAAGAAATATTTGAGTTTAGCATGACAAAAAATAAAATCACATGAACATTATAACCTTTGTATTTGAAAACTTTGGGGCATGTATGATTTCTCCATTGAGATAATTGATAATATCCAATCCATCTAATATACTCCATAGGAGATTTACAATTCATATACTTATGGAAGCCAGTAAGATTTGTTAAGAATTTGAGAAATAATTCATGGGAGTACATAATTTTGGATGCTCTTTAAAGACCTTTAATTAATATGAGTAGTAAGGAAGAAAAGAAAACAAACATTGTTTTTGGTAGAAAGTAAAAGGAAATTAACATAATAATTAAAAGAGGAAACTATGCAACAATTATGTAGGGTGGGATTGGGCAGTGCTTTAAATCAATATTTCTGAAAAAAGAACATAGTATAATAACATAAATAATGGTATTCGTTTCTTTTGTAATCCAAAATTAATTTTAGTAGTAAATTAATTTCTGTAGTAAAGAATAAAAAACATTGCTGGATCATAGGTAGTTCTGTTTTTAATTTTTTGAGAAACCTTCAAACTATTTTTCAAAGTGGCTGTATCAATTTCCAATCTTACCAACTGTGTAGGAGGGTTCCCTTTTCTCCACATTTTCACCAACACTTGTTTGTTGATTTATTGAAGACAGCCATTCTGACAGGTGTGAGGTGATAGCTCATTGTGGTTTTAATTTGCATTTCCCTGATGACTGGTGACATTTAACATCATTGCATATGTCTATTGACCACCTGCTTCTCTTCTTTAGAGAAATGTCTATTTGGGTACTCTGCCCATTTTTTAATTCGATTGATTGTTTTATTTAGAGTTGAGTTGTGTGAGGTCTTTATAAATTTTGGATATTAACCCTTTATCAGATATATCATTGGTGAATATCTTCTCCAGTTCAATAGGCTCTCTTCATTTTGTTGGTAGTTTCCTCTGCTGTGCAAAAACTTTTTAGTTTGATGTAGGTCCAGTTGTTTACTTTTTCGTTTTGTTTTGTTTCCCTTGCCTGAGGGAACATATCAGAAAAAATATTACTAAGAGCAATGTCAAAGAGTTTATTGCCTATGTTTTTGTTCTAGGGGTTTTATGCTTTTTTTTGGTCTTACATTTAAGTCTTTAATCAATTTTGAGGTTAATCTTGTATATGGTATATGATGGTTGTTCAGTTTCATTTTGTTGCACATATCTGTCCAGTTTTCCCAGCACAATTGTACATTCTTGCCCCTGTGTCATAGATTAAATGACCGTGTGTGCATGGTTTTACTTCTGGGCTTGGCTGTCTATTCTCTTCCATTTATCTGTGTTTCTGTTTTTATTCCACTACCATGCTGTTTTGATTACTATGTCTTGTAGTATAGTTTGATGTGAGGTAGCATGATACCTCCAATTTTGTTCTTCTTTTTCAAGATTGCTGTGGCTATTTGGGGTCTTTTGTGGTTCCATTTAAAATTTAGACTATTAGTTTTAATTCTATTAAAAATGCCATTGGTGTTTTGACAAGGATTTCATTGAATAGATATTGAATAAAGAGATAGGTTTTATGCTAATACTTACTGTACTTAGCATAAAACCCTCTAGGTCCATCCATGTTGTTGCAAATGGTAAAATTTCATTCTTTTTTATGGCAGTGAAATATTTCATTCTATATTTGCAACAACATGGATGGACCTGGAGGGTGTTATGCTAAGTGAAATAAATCAGACTGAGAAAGACAAATACCATATGATCTCAGTTGTTTGTGGAATCTGAAAAACAAAATAAATGAACAAGCAAAACAGAAGTGGACCCATAGGTAGAGAACATTTCGATGGTTGCCAGAGGGGAAAGCATTTGGGGGACTTGGTGGAGTAGGTAAAGGGATTAAGATGACAAGTGGTTAGTTACCAAATAGTCACAGGGCTGTAAATTGCAGCATAGGTAATATAGTCAATAATATTGCAACAGTATGTATAGTGTTGGGTGGGTACTAAACTAATTGGAGGATCACTGTGTAAATTAAATAAATGTATAACCACTGTGCTATACACCTGAAACGAATAAAAAACAATACCGAATGTTAACTGTAATTGAAAAAATAAATAAATAATTTATTTTACAAAAATAACACCATATAAGATAAAACAAAAAAGAATAGTAAGCATTTATTTGAGCAAAAGAAGCTGCAGCCTAAGAGACACAGACTCAAGTAGTAACCTAAATTCTAAATTGTGTTTTACCAAGACAAAGGTGAGGCCACCTTTTATAGAGAAAGTTTCTACACGTGTTCTCAGTTAGGTTCAGTTTATGTAAACATAGTATCCAAATTGTGCAGTTCTGATTGGATAGGGCAGCTGTTAATCCCACGGTAGAAAGACAAAACCAGAGTTTTCCTGTAGTTGTTGACTCAGATGGACTGAACAAGTGCGACCCGGTGGGGAAAGCCCACAGTTCAGCCTGAGGTTCTTCCCACTCTACAGAGTACGGGAGAAACCCCCGTCAGCAAAGGGCCACTAGGCCCTTATTATTTATAAAACTGAGGCTCTTGGTTGACCGTGAGGAGTCTATCTGAGCAGATTAATTCCTTCTTGGGTTTCACATCAAATGAAGTTTTCTTCTTGGGGTCCACACTGTAAACAGTAGTATTTACTTTCTCTAAATAGAAAAAGGAAAGATTTCTTTATACCTTTCCTTCAAAATATTCTTAGAATGTGGATATGCTGTTTGAAATATGTGCTTGTGTTCCTTTTCATCTTAAGCTTGTAATACATATTTTGGAATAAGTTTCAATAAGCACTGTTCTGACTGCTGGTCTAAAGTCAAGAATATTCCCAAAGTGCACTTCTCATATTGCTTTGCATATCCTCATTATCTCATTACAAAAATGGGCATGGTTTAATATAGAGTGGCTGAAAGTACAGCTGTCCTGAGTATCTTCTTTCTTCTGCCATTGCCTTGATATATATATATACAGTCTTAATGGGAATGAAGCCACTGTGCCTGGGCTGTTTTTGAATGTTCTCTGAAAGGACAGCATTGCCTGCCTTCTTCAAAGAGATGCTGAGAAGATAATTAAAGTTTAGGATACAATGAAAATGCTAAGATGATAAAAATACTAATTACTAATAAATTAATAAGCAGAAGGTAATAATTATTTATATATAGATTCTAGTAAACTGTTCTAGTAATGATTTTTGGCTATCTATGGAATTTTTAACTTCTTTACATTTTTAATAGAACTATTTTATTAGCATTGTGATTATTTGCATGTGTGTTGTGCCACTTTAAATAAGTAAACAGTACCATTGTAGACTCATTGTTTTTGGAACTCATTCTACCAATATTTACTGAAGATAACAATGTTCAAGGTATTATCTTAGATATTATAAAGGAAAGAGAAATGATTTTTCCTTGAACACTTAAGGGTCTAGGAGGTATAATGAGACCTATAGTATACCGTTAGTACAATTCCTGTATGCCAAACAAATGTTTTATTATTTCTAATCCTCTCAAAACCCAGCAAAAAGAATATTATAATCTCCATTTTACAGATCAAGAAATGCCTATAGTCATACTGTTGATAAGGTGGTAGAGCTGAGTAAACAGTTTAGGGAATAAGAAAGTCCATTGTCTTTTTATTATAGCACGTGTTATTCCTTAATATAAATAACCAGTTTCATATAGAGAACACTATGTTGCATAAGAATTTTATAACACAAAAATGCATAAATTTTAAGAATTAACTAATAAATATTTTATTTGTTCTTAAAACATTTCAATTATATAATATCTAGCTTTCTAATCACTACATATCTATTTTATCCACTCTATCAAATGCTTTAGTTGTTTTCAAGAAGTATTTTTATGTTTGTATTACCTTATACAATTTTTTAAAACAATTACTTTGTCCTCAAACCAAGAAAAATATCTACCATGCTCAATAAATGCTGAATGAATTAATGATTGGATTACCTTGGGAATGGGGACTAAAACATAATGATTTTTCTAATGTTCTTAGTGCAGGAGAACATTTCATATTTTTACATAAAAGAGAATGGGAAAAACTGACAAGTAGTGTCAAATTTGATAATGACAATAAAATGTTTTGATTTTGAATTTTATCATAAAAAATGGTAGTAAAAATCAGCAACATTTTATTTAGTGGCTCTCAAAAGGACAGTTTGGAAATCTGTAGTATTTTGGTTAAACAGTGATTAAGGGTTTTTGCCAGTGATGTGAGAACCACTGTGAGACTCTCTAGGGCTGGTTCCAACTCTTCATGTGCTGTCATTCTATCAGTGGCTTAAAATAGGCTGTGGTGGGAGTATTTACACCATGGAAATTAGCACGTACTACAAAATCTGGGCTTCTTTTTGAAAGAGAGAGGTACATTGCACAGCACTGGCTTATATATTCATGCTTCGTGGCCAGAATCTACAATTCTCAAGAGTGTTTCTCATAAGAAAGCATTGCACTATTTTTTATAATTGAGCTTAAGTTGCTGCTTTATTTGTCATAAAAGGAAAATTTAATTTTTGCATAGTTTTAAAACAATGATTCTTTTTCCTCAGAATTCAACTGCCATGTAAACTGATAAAGGAGAATTTTACCTAGTCACTTTTTTAGAAAATCTCGTTACTGAGGGGAATATTTGAGTCCTATAACATCCACATCACTTGTCCTTTACAACTTCATTCTGTATAGTGGTATGCATCTGAGAACTTCATCTATATCTTCTGTGTAGTTGTTCCGGAGCACTCATATATTCAAATATATATCATTTTATCATGAAAAACGTTAATTCTTTTCTTTGTAGTTTAGTCACTGCATTTCATTGATTTTTTTGAAGTCAGGTGTATATAGGTTGTTGCATTATCTGTGAACTCCATTTTAACCTATTAAAAGAGCACTGATGCAATTCAGTCTCTTCATTTTACAAAGAAGTCTGACCTGACCAAGGTCACAGAACTCAACTGACATCCCAGGTCATGCTAATTTATCTATTTTCTATTCACTTTCAGTAACCAAACACTTTATATAGTCAGCCAAATTTGTAATAATATTTGTGAAAATGCATAACAGAGATCTTGGTAAAATTCTACTGAATTCGAGCAATATAATTTTATTTAAATCATGCCATATTCTCTTTTTCAATTACATAGAAGGTGTTTATCAGGTACAAAGCCCAGTCATGATATTGCTACATGTAAACTATTACTACATTTTTATGATATCAAGAAATATATCCTTCATTCAAATTTCAATTTAGCTTTAGGCTTAATACATTTGGGAAACCAGTTGCTTTGTGTTGAAATGACTGGCCCATGTCACCATCTAGATGCAGGTCGCTTACCTGAATGTGACTGCTTCATGTTAACCTGACTTTTAGCTTCAACATTTACCTATGTGGTCAAATTGAAAAAAGAATCAAATGAAAATGAAATCTTTTTCCCCTCAAGCTGCTGTGTCAGCTAAAGCAAGTGAAAACGGTGTGTGGTAGCTACATAAAGCAGAGGAAATGAGGACTATTGCTCATTCGCTGAAACTTTAGCACTGCACAATAAAGAAAAAAAATGGTTTTGTATTCTAAGTCCCCCTGGATAACTGCCTATGAATATCATAGCAATGCTATCCTAAGCAACATAATTCTTATTCCAGCTTTCTCTCAAGGTCACATCTAAGAGTAGAATTAAATTAGAATAATACTTTAATATATAGGTCCAGTGAATTCAGGTTAAATTTAAAACCCCTGGTTGATTTTTCTTTAAAGCTTGCTTCTAGATTTTGGCATTTACAATGAGGAAATGTTGCCTGAATATTTACTTGTATTTGAATTGCCAGACTTTAAAGTTGCTGATGAAGCAGAAGAGTTCAAGTTCCAGAATTTAAATGGTTTGACATTATAACCACATATATGAAGAATGCTTATCAAAATATTTTTGATAGTGAATATGAAATATTTGTTATATCTCTATAATAACAGGCCCAAAGATAAAATTCACACATGATTTAAAATTAAATATTTTATTCTTTACGTAAAATGCAAATATTACATTTATGTCAGTGTAAAATCATACTATTGTTTCTTAAGTATCACCTGACATTATTTTAATGTAGTAAACTGCTCTGTTCTTTTCCTGTTTTAATCCTCTGATGTTTTCTTTTTTCTATGGAACTTAGAGAACTTTTTGAATATACTCTATGCATTATTTTGAATATGATGCTTTATTTTTTTATGTAACTGTAGTAAAGGGGGTTTTTGATTCACTTGATTGCGTACTTTTATATATTCTAAACCATCTCAAAATCATCATTTTTCCAAAGTTTTCCTTTAAGTCCTTCAAGAACTCTCAAGAGTATTGAATATATTCTAAGAAAAAATATGAATCTCCAACTAAGAAATGTTAGTAGCACTGTTTACAAATTTACTTTTCCTCAGTACCATTTTATTCTAGGAGCACCTCAAAAGATGTTTTTTGATTGGTCAGATTTTTAAAATATTCTTGTTTTACATGATTTTCTTTTTTTTTTTTTTTGAAGTTTCAAATAGACAAGGAAGTAGCTTCCCCATCAAACAGGGTCATGTGAAGTAATGCCAGATCACGTATATGAATGTGTCACACAAGACAGACAGCAATTTGAACATTAGTGTGCTTTAGTGTGACATTGTTATGTCACAGAATTACATGTTTATGATATTGTAATAAAAGATTTGGCATAGATTACCAGCTCATAGAAAGGGGGCATTATTTGTGCCAGACCCCGTATTTTAGGTTTTCAGAGAAGGGCTATACCCTTTTCTTGTGTCTGATATAAATTATTATAAAAGCTGTTTAACCTTGTTGATTTGGCTCTATATTCTTTCATTAAGAAGATGCCTTCCCTTTGATTCATACATGTATGTAAATAATAATTTACTATAGGTACTATTTTTTAAAAAGCAATAGAGAGAAACTGACATAAAAAAGAAAAGAAGAATATTGTCTGCTTTATGGATTTGACCTCTTAGATGACCTTTCATTACCCTTATTAAGCTGTGTGCTCAGAAAGACCTTTGTGTCATGGAAAGGCAAAGACTAATAATGCACTCTAGCATTGTGACATTACCATATATTGCCATGAACAAAGGTTTATTTCATCCTGTGACCATGTGTTGGGTAACTAAAAAGCAAGGTCTTCTCATGTTTAGAATCATGTTGATGAATGTGTACATGTGCGGATGCACTCATGCATTTCATAATCAAACATAACGTAGGGATTTAAAAAAAATAAAAGAGACTGAGATGACCCTTGCACCTTTCCTAGTATGAAGTGGAATTTAAACTACCATTAGCTATAAAATAGAGGTGGAAAGGTTGGCTTTTAATTCCTAGTCCTTATCATGACAGAATATCTTACCTACGGAGGAAAGTAATCAGTAGTGAATATCAGAGTGTTCAGGGAAGAACCTTGAGAATTGGTTAAACAACCAATTTTCATAAGTTGAGCACAACGTAAAAGGCTTCAAAAAGGATGCTTAGGACTAAATCTCTAAAGGTTGGTCTAAAGCCCCTTAAATTCCACCTGCACTAAGGTCAGGATTGTCCCTGGGTCTCTAGGCTGTGTGGTTTAGCGAGGTTAGGAGCTAAGTCGTCAAGAGAGAACTGGTACCAAAGTGTTCTGAGTCTTAATCTTGTATGTTTTGAGAGACTGATCCAGAAATAAAAGCGTCTATAACTTGAACCAGCTTCTTTGTTACCTGACCATTTGTTACCTAATGATCGTATTCTCTCTCCTTTTGGGTAACTATGTGTAACTGTGTATAAAATGGAGAAAATAATACTATATGGAAATTATTATTGAAATGTACACATACATACTTTCTATGAGTATATCACTCAGGAAAGTCTGGCGCCTAATTAGCTTTTAATCAGGGATAGTTATTAACTATCATATTAATTGACAATAATAAAATCAATTTTCTTTACTGACCATATGTGTTCAGATGTAGAATTATAGTAGTTCTAGAATTGAATATTTAAAGATACAGATCAGGTACTATACTAAAAATATATCCTCAGCATATTTTAAATATATATTATCTTTATTCAAATATTAGTTATTTAAAACATTTTAAACAAGCAGAAATATAGGTTTGAAAATGCTTCCGAATTCTAATACTTTAGCATACAAAGAGAGCGTTCCTGGGAATGTAGATGACTTCGTGAAATTTTCAGTTTATATGCTTACAAAGTAACAAAGCAGAATAAACTGACAAATATTTAAAATCAAAACTGGGAAATAAAGCAGTTAACTTGATTACTCCGGGTAATAGTTAAAGACTTTGAAGACAAACTTCACAGTTTTTTTTTTTTTGTCTAGTTCACTGCTTTTATTATGTCATTATATCAGATGCATTTGCAGCTTGCACCTTCTTTTATTTTTCACATGTAATTTGATCTTACAAGTAGAGTAGGATGACTTAATAGAGGATATAAAAAAAGAATGAAAACCTCAGTGGAAGTAACTGCATGATGGCACAATTCAGAATTCTAAGAAGAAGAGAAGAAAATGAGCAAGTATGGTTAAAAATGAATTTTAAGAAAGTGGATCCCATCAGTCTTAGTCTACTACTGGGAAATGGAATACATTTTTAAATACAAAAAGAACTTTACAAGATCTGAATTCTCCTTAATTTCAGAAAATAGAGTAGGCTAAAACTATAAAGAAAATTTTAAAACTGCATAAATTGTGAATGGTACAAGGGAAGACAGGTAATTTGGAATAATGTAACACTCTGCAGTTTCACCTAGCCACTAGGAGTATTTGGAAGCAGAAAATCGTCAGAGGGACAAAAATCAGAACTTCCAAATTAAAATAAAAATTTAATATGTTGAGTGTGGTGTATTCCTGATGGTCCCTGTCTTCCTTGTATATTTATATGTCCAATCTTCTAAGGCTCAGACTTGGTTTCCATGTAGCAGACAGCCCATTTCCTTGAATTTAGTTTGGTAATCAAGGAAGCTTTTATTTTGAGAAGGTAGGAAAGAATAATAAATGATGATAGGACCTAAAAATGTTTGGATGTTCCAAAAAAAAAAAAAAAGGCAACTTTATCAAGTCATCCACAATAGATGAACTCTAATGAGAAAACGTCACATCAATTTTAAACTTTTGAAAAATATGTAAAATTTATTTTGAGTATATTGTGTTGAAAGTATTCTTTCCAGTTACATGGAATAAATACACTCACAGATATGATTTTATTGACATCGTTACTTTAGAGCTCTTAGTGATCATAGAATAGATTTGAGAATAAAAAAGGCAAAATAATTTAGAAGCATTAAATCTAATTTCAGTAAATTAGTTATTTGAATTGACTTGATAATTGGAAGAAATTACCTCTTATAACCATTACTTAATTATATGCTTTATAAGCTTATTTGGTTATAATTATTTAATATTTCTCAAGACAAAAAAATTTTCCAAGGTAAGGAATATGTAAAATTATGTAGCTATGTAGAAATAATTATATCTACATTTAAATAAAACTATTCTCTTTATATCTGTAGGTATGTCTGAACTAGTGGATATTAGGTCTTTTGTTTGTTTTTGTTTTGATCAAGAGAAATTTTGGTACTTAATTAATGAATTTTAATTAATAATAATTCAAGGGGATGGAAGAATGCAAAGATTCACCCCTTCTGGCATAATTATTAGTATTGGCTGATGTGTATTAAGTGTTAAGGAGGAGGATGCTGAATGGTCTAGTGTGTTATGAAACTCTGGTGTCTTATTGTGTTACATGAGTATGCTCATTTCTGGTTACAATTCTGCACTATTAAAAGAAACATTCTTTAATATTTAGTAGAAGAAATGAGAATATTAAATATAATTTTATTTCCATATGGGGATAATGAATGGAGCTAACTCTTACCAAGTAACTTCACAATGTGCCTTCCCCAGATCATACAGGGTTTAACCGTTTTTTCTTCCTTACACCATCAAATGTCAGGCTAGAACTGTCTATGTACATGGTACTTCTGGCCTACCTTCTCATTCGCTACAAAATCGTCGTTGACCTGCCTTTGTTCAGCACCTCTCCTCTTTCTTTTGCCAGTTGGACTGGGAAACTCCTGTTTCTCTTATGAGATAAGAGCTTTTTAGTCCTTCTCATGCTTGATATTTTGTATAAAATAAAAAGGTGTATTTTCTACTTTTTGTTACCTGGAAAAATAGCCTCCTGAGTTCCCATAATACTACACTCTCCCGGTTTTCTCCTTCATTCCTTGCTGCTTTCTTTAATCTCATTTCAGATTATTCCTTTCCTTCCCATTGTTTCATTGTTAATATTCTTCAGATTCCGATGTAGATTGTCCTTCCTTCTTATTTTCAGGCATTTCCAGGGGAATCTTTAATACTCCCAAAGATTTAGGAGCTGAAAGCTCCTAAAATGACAATTCTTTCTCAGACTCAATCTTTTCTTCCTTCAGACGTACGAGGGCTTTCCGGAAAGTACCCAGCTATGGAATATGAAAAATAGAGGCATTTATGGCTGGATTTTTTTCAGGCCAGCTCTTGTATATCCAATTTCACACGAAACTTCTAACCCACACGTTTGTTTTCTTTCCTACTGTTCGCATAGCGATCATGCTTTGAGATAGATCAGCCCCATCAGCACCCTGCCCCTCACCACCCCGCCACTTGACTAATTATGAACTTCTGTGGAATCTGCCCCTTGAGTCAGTTGACTGCTCTCATCCCCCCTCACTCTTCCCTAATGCCATCCTTGAGTTCTCAGCTGTGAAGGTACTTCCTACAGGAAAATCCCCCGTCTCCACAGATGAACCAGATGTTCATAACAATTGCACCGTAGAACGCTCTTGTGCATCACCGTAGTAATTAGGCATTCTGCATTGTGCTGGCATCTGTACTTTACCATGTCCCTCATTAGAATTTTATGAAGTTAGCTGCTTATTTGTGCAGCTAAGATATCTTCTGTATCTATGACATCACCTGACTCATAGCAATCACTTAAATAGTTTTGCAATGTAACTTATGTGTTCCACATTTAATTTAAAAAGCCATTATTGCCTTTTCAAAAATGAGGAAAAACTGAGGCTCAGCAATGCTGAGAGTCATAGCATTAATGTAGCCTTGGCTATGGTCAAACCCAGGAATTTTCTTCTACATCATGTTACCATGTCTATTCATGTATCTCCTTTTCTCCTACATGGACAAATCCTTTCTTTGACTTCCTTTACTCATTATATTCACACACATTGCACATACTTCCAACAATCTTGCACTACTGAGTCTTAGAAACTTCTGTGAACTCTGTGTTTCCCCAGTGTTGCAGAATCAAATTAATGTCATTGAATGAGAAAGGGACTGGAGACTCTTCACATTTAGATAACCTAAGAAATATTTTAACCTAAGGCCTTTGAGAGAAAAAGAAGAAGTCAGATAAAACCTAGCATTTAAGTTTTTTAACTCAGTATTGTTTGTATGACTTACATTTCAGAAGAATGATGCCTCAGTTTAGTGATAAGGGTTGTCCAGGAAGTACCCAGCATGTAATACAAAAGAGGCATTTACAGCTGGATTATTTCTAAACTCCATTGATCCATCCATCCATCTACACTTCTGTAGTTTAAAAAAAGGTGCCCTTGATTGTTCTTAAAATCTAATGGTCATGTCCATATTTAACACGGGGTTTGATAGTTCGCATAGCTTACATTAACTCAAGAAAACACTCTAACGGAATCAAATGACTGTTCTCTTAAGATGTGCTATTCCAGCATTCTTTAGTAGCTTTATAGGGAAAAACTCAGTGATACCAACATATTATTAAAAAAGAACCCTTTAAATAAAGTTAAACATTTCATGAATGATAATTTGCTAATCAAACCACCATGAATTACTATTAAGTTAAACATTTTATATTTTACCTGAATTGCCAGAATAAGACATTGCTAGACATTCATGGACTATATAGGTCAACTGATTTTACCATACAAAAAGGTAGGTGGCCTATAAAAATACTTTGCTTCAGTACTTTGTGATTATAATCAAGATGTATACTCTTGGAATCTATGATTTAGTTTTTGATGAAGTTTAGGCAACTTTAAGTATGAACACATAAATAATATTTTATGTCTCTAGAGTATTTATGCAATAGGTAATAACATCTGTGAAGTGTAAGATAATTCTAATTTACAAAACATAGAACTTTGTAACACATATTTGGTTTGTGATTTTATGTTAAGAACTGTCACCTTTTTCTTTTCACTCACATTCCACAGATGTTTATTGGATACCTACCATTAAATGTTAACAAAATCTCTTCATTAGAAGAGTTGATTCGATTTAGAGGAACACCTTTTAAAAAAAGTTTGAGTATAATCTGACATTTCTATGAATATAAATGCAACATATACTTACTTTTGACTGTTGATTCTAAAAATATTCAGACAAATATAGCAAGGCTTTCTGTCTGAAGCTATGAAGAGCTTGCTCTGGGATTCTTGTTTTTTGTCAGCCAGTCTAATTGAGGGCATCCTCACACTTTCAGGACACTTTATCACACAAAGAAGAACCTAATACAAAGTCTTTCCATGTGTCATAACCATGATGAAATAAAATGAAGAATTCATTACAGTGCAAAGTGCCAAAACTAAGAAAGAGTGGGAGCAGATAGACTTAAACAGTTCAGTGCCCTCAGATTTTCTCATTGAAACTTTCTGTCCCATCCACATTAAAAAACCTTAATTTTGAACTAAATTTACTGTGATAAGTCATACTCATGTGGAAAAGAATGCATCAGATTGATTGAAAAAATGTTTGCATTTTAATTTTATGCATTTATATTACAGAGACTAATCTCAAAATTAAAAAAAAGAAACATCCTCATTTAAAATGAGTCAACTTTCCTAAAGCAATAAAAAAAAATAATTTATGATTCTCATTGAATGGGTTAAATGGAGATCATCAGCAAGAGTTTCATAAGCCAATGTGTGTGTGCTTATATCTTAAACTTTCATATGCCACGTTTTTCTTCTACCAGGAACTGGGAAGGACAGATGGTATCATTTTTATTTTTAAATGATGACATCCAGAGAGGGTAAGTAATTAGCTGTGTTATTTGTAATCTAAAAAAGAACAGAGTTTCGAAATTAAAACTTAGAATTCCCATAGAAAAAAATGAATGTATATAATTAATATATAGTATCTATCTATCTATATATCTTATATATGTTTTCTATTATCTATATCATAGCATTGCTACTATGAAACTTTAAAAATGCAAGTGTGGTAAGAAAAGTTTTATATATAAAGAGATACAAAACGTGTCATACATTTTTGGGGTCTATCCCAGATTCTGTCTCTTAATAGCCTAAAACATTGCCATTTAACTTCTCTAAAGCTAACCTTAGCATCTACAAAATGTAACTAATAATACTTATCTATCTCAGTGACAGATATATTGTATATGTTAGTACCTTGGAGGATAAAATTAGTTGATTCATTCATTCATCAATTTATTCATTCATTCATACAACATTTATTTAGTACCTAAAAATACAGGCAATAATATAGATAGTGGAGATAAATTAGTGGATTTATATTGTGTGAAAAAGAAATTCGTGAAAATCATATGACACTAGTCCCAACATAAACAACATCATTATTCATAATATCAGACAATTGCAAATATGTCACATTGGAGGAACTGCAGGTTGACAACAGCTGCACTAGTCCAGGCATGAAATGAGGACTCAGACTGGGAGGATGCTGATTGGGATGGATAGGGTTTTGTAGTCTAAGGAACACATTTCAAGTAAGAAAGATGGATACAGTATGAATCTCTTTCAAATAGAAAAGAATAGAGGAAATGTGTTGAGAAAAGCCCACTATGACCTTAATCCTGAGACTATGACAATGGGGGTAGGAACATTAAGAAGTGCACAGTTTGGGAAGGAGCAATGACAATTTAAGTTTTAGTCAGGGTAATTTTGAGGGTGGTGACCACAAGGTGAAAGAAGATTCAAAACTGGAGTTTAGAGGAAAAGATAGTGCCAAGTACTTGGAGTTAGTAACACTTAGGTATGAGAAAGGATTAGCTATCTGATGAAATATTGAAAAGACCAAAGACTGAACTTGAGAGATTATCTGTGCTAGGATGAAAAATGGGCAAAAGGAAAAAGAAAAGAAAAGAATGATGGTATACCAGAAACCTCTGTAGGAAATAACATATGAGAACTGTCTGAAAAAAAAATCCAGCCATAAGTGCCTCTTTTTTTCATACATGGCTGGATACTTTCCTAACAGCTGTCATATGGAAACACTAAAATTAGTAGAGAAGCCAAAAAAAGTGGGTACTGAAGAAAATAAATCCATTTAATAATAAAGAGATTATTTGTGACATTTGATAGAGTAGATCCAATAAAATTGTGGCAATTAGAGAAAGTACTACGGGTTCAAAAAGGCGTAGTTGAAGAGACAGTGACAGAACAAGTTTGAAGCCCAAAATGGTGTTAAGTAGATATTCAATTGAGGAATTAGTGAGATAAATGATGGGTAAAAAGCAGGGTGATCCTGAATCCATTGTAGAATGTAGAGGCTACTGTGAGAGGACGCTCTCTTCAGATAGATGAATAAGATTCTAGAGCTCAGCTAGAAGGACGATTTTTAAGACTAAAGGAAAGGATGAGCTATTCTACAACATCTAGGGTGTATGAAGGTTTGAAGAAGCAGCAAATAATGTCCCAGATACATGGAGGGCAAATGTCAGCTTTATTACTCATAACAGTGGAGTTAAAAGTTGAGTTTACAGAATGTGGGGCATTGTTTAGAATGACAAGCAGATTAGGGCCCTTAATTCTTCAACCTTGAGTTATGTAGATGACACGTTTCAGGCACCGTGAAGAGATCCACACTTTCTCCTTTTTGTACTCAAGTGGGTCTGTCCCAGTGAGTTTACCACGAGGTAGGTTAGAATGTGGGCTTCTGTGGGCAGGCTTGCTGAAAAATGTACAGCAATGAGAAAACGAGAGGGAAGGGAGGAAAGAAAGGACCAGGTAGAGGTGGGTGGAAAGAGACTTACTCCCTTCTTTGAAATCACCAGCAAATAAATTACTTCTTTTTTGGGGAAAGAAGGACAGATCAAGACTAAGAAGCCATACTCCTTTTTTATTCCCCTCAGAAGTCCCACTGTTTTTGGAACTATTAATAAGAATAAGAAGATTGCCAGTTGTACTTTGTTATCTAAGATGGTCCTCAGTTTATTCCCAGAAAGTATCTGCGTCTGTCAACCTGTGTGAAACATAACCCATCACAGAATTCCTTTCTATGACCAAGTGAATAGTGTGTTTTAATTTTTCCTGGTTTTATTAACTTCTGTGATAGCATAGGAGAAAATAATTTCTAGATAAAAGCTGAGGAGTAATTGTTTAGTGCGTTGAACTAGACATATAATAGACAAAGGCTTTATTAAGTTAAAACTCAAACTCATTTCTTTTGGAGAACATTATGCTTAAATCCTCTGCCATGTGTATAGTTCCTTCATAATCCTCAGCAACAAAGAAGTGGCATCTATATGTATTTGTATACAATATAAACTTTATATAAAATATTTTAATTCTTCTCACTTACTTATTAATGGAATACTTTACATGGATACTTTACATTTATTATACTGACATATCTCACCAACTTCCAAAATAGTCTTCATTAACTTCTTTATCCATCCTAGAATCACATCGTCAGCATATCTTGATTGATGAAGTCTGACAAATCTATTTAAACAACAACATATTTAACAACATTATGTTAAACATAAAAAAAAAGAAATTACAGGGGTACATATACAGAGGGTGCCAAAATGTATATACTTTTTAAGAAAGGATAAAACTGTATTGCAATTACAATATTCAATATATAACAGTAACAAAAGATGAATACAAGTCATATTTAACTTCTGCAATTACAAGAGGTGCTCAGAGTGGTTACCATTAGCGTCCAGATCTTCTGATTATGGGGAACTACTGCTTGGGCAACACTGACTGAAGTGTCCCCATATATCCCTGCACGTGCCATTTCAGTGTTTCCCAAAGTGCTGCCATTGTAGCCAGTTTTCTACGGTACACCACATCTTTTAAGGTCCCCCATAGGTAGAAGTCAAGGGGTTGTAAGTCAGGAGAACGTGGGGGAAACTCAAACACTGTTCTCAAATTGCAAATACCACTTCAAAATGGTCTTGTGCTCCTCAAAAGACAACTGTGTTTCCATCATTTTCTTTGGTTATCCTGCCTGTCACCTGGTGACACTAGCATTCATTTGATTAATGCCATCTTTTGAGCGAATGTCATACTACACATTGCTACTGTAATTCAATTAAACTTTGAAAATTGATACATAGATATCATCTCTTCAAATGTGAATGCTTTTTTGGGTATATGGCTTAAACCAATTGCAAAGAGAAAATCAAGGACTGGTAATATAGGAGGTAGTTGTCTTTGGCATGGCAGCAAGTAATAGGGTAGGGAAGGTACACTTAGCCAAATGTCATGTTGCTAATAATATTCTAGATCTTAATATAGATAGTACATTCATTAATGTGAAGGAGAAACCTATGGTGACATACTTTTTGAGAAGAATGATAGGATGATAGAGACATGGAAGGAGTAACATGACTTAGAAAATAACAAAGAATCTATTCCAAAATCATAAGTATCACATGAAATCTTACTTCCAATTTCTTTGGAGTATATATAGTTCTGTATGAATATAAAGGGTTACTAAAGAGAATTGGTCTACATTTACAGGCAAAATGAGAAGACAATTGGAAAATTCTCATTTTAGGAATTTGTGTCAGAGATACAAAAACACATTAATAAATGCTGAGATAATTTTATTCAAATAATTTGCTTGTCATGTGACTCTTGGATATTATTCAGCTTTTTACAGCTGATATAACCTTTGATGGAATAAAATCTGTACGTGGGTCATTTTTCATTATCACCTTACTTATTTTGTTTATTATTGTGGAGTAATAATGCAAAAAGAAATTATAATAAAAGCAAAGGTACTGGCAGTAACTACTCAGATAAATGACCACTATGTATTTTCAATCCCTGAATTAATTCCCAATCAAGAGGCTGATGATCTAACATACTTCTTTCATTATATATTTGTGCCATGTTGGACACTATGTCCATACTGCTAGTCCTTAGTTTTCTCACTTTCTGTTCCTTTCATTGAATTATTTATTGTCTAATCAAGGAGTCAGTGAAGGTACTTATGACATAAAAGATGGCAAAGATTAGATTGTAATTGTTTCATAAAATTAGGTGATAAAAAAGCAGGGGTTATTTTCAAAAGGAGAGAGAAAAGGATCATTGTGAATGCAGTATCTAGTTATGAGAGTTTCATGAGGAAAAATTTAGAAACATAGTTACTTTAAGTACTAAATGAAAAGTCTTGAATGCTAAACTGAAGAGTCAGAATATCATTACTGTCAGTATGGTATGGAAGGCATAGTTTATCTGAGAGGGTGCATGTAGAGAGAGAGTGGGAAATAAGAGGTCTGATTCAGACATGAGATCACTCACTGCAGCTAGGGGTTGAGTTGAATTAAAGCAGCAATAAGACATCAGGTAACTGGAGATAATCATACAGAAGGGTGATTTAGATCATGCAAAACTGTAGAGTTAAGGAAGAAAAGCATTCTAAAATGGAAGAGCTAATTTCAAACTCAAAGACATAGAGATTTCAGGTACTATTTGGGAGAAAAAGAAGCTTATCTTGAGTTTCATTGAAGATAGTGAGAACACCTTTTAGTAGTGTTAAGGATGATAACAGATTGCAAAAGAAAAGGAGGGAAAAGATAGTGAGAAAGTAAGGGCATCAGGAATACATCATATTTTCTAGGACTTTGGCAATGAAGACAAAAATAGAGAAAAGCTTCATAAAATATTGGGATGACATTGACTTAATTGCATTTAGGCAACTTTCTGAGGCTCTTTCTTTTCTCATCTGTGGTTTGGCAGGGGTGAAAGACAGCCTTTCACATTTCCTGTCATCTCAACTTGGTTTCCAAGCTATGTTGAGAATGGAGTTACCTTCACATTTCACAGGGTGATGTTGCATATTGGACCACAGTGCTCCTCACTTGTGTTAAGCTTCCTTACTATTTTGATTGCTTTTCTCTGGGAAAAGTTTGTATTTCACACTTCTCACTCTCCCCTCAGTGGGTAGAGGCTGCCACAGTAAGCTCCAAATGCTCTGGCAGATGGGCCTCAGGCACGACTGTAGAGTCCCTAGGTTACAGGGATCTGTCTTCTTTACTTCACTCCAATCATTAAAATTCTTTGGCCTCTTTAACCTTTAACAGTGGAATTGGAAAGGGACCTGAATCTATCCTGAGATGTGATGTGTAGGAAAAATTGATCTAGTGAGAAAAGCTCAGTTGTGAGCAATTTATATGTTCTCAGGTGAGAAAAACTAGCGTAGAGGCATCTTGAGCAGGATTTTCCTGAAAAGTTACAAAATTCTAATAACAAAAAACAAAAGAAAAAGGTTAACTGTATATGCTGATGATTTCTAAAGTCTAATGCCCATAGTTTATATCCTTTGCATAATTAAAGATTGGTTCCTTCTTTCTCAGAAGTAAAAATGGCTTAATTTAGAAATCAAAAGCCTATTTTAGATGATATAGAATGTAGGTGAATGCATTTGTCTTTCAATATTTAAGCAGATCATCATACTTAATTACAAATATATTTAGTTTGAAATGAAGGGCATTTGAAGCTAATTTTTATTGGATTATTTGCTTTTCTTTAATTTTTACACTATATTAGTAATCTACTACTGGCTAAGAGTTACCCCCAAACTTAATGGCTTACAGCAATAAACATTTTTTATCTCATAGTTTTTGTGGGTCAGGAATCTGGATGTCTTATAATTATTGAAAATATACTGCTACACTTTGCATGGAATCACAGAACTGGCATAATTTTTAATTGTATTCCTATAGTTACAAATCTGAGAATGAGTTAAAAAATCTGATCCTGAAAGTTTCCTTTATTATATAATAGTTTTGGAACCAGTTTCCTATATTTGACCAGTCCTCTCCCAAATGCTTGACATTGCATAGCATTGTTCCTTTGAGATGAGGTGGAACATCATACATAATCATGTTTACAAATTTCATTTTGTATCAATGTGACAAATACACAACTGGGTGGGAAGTTTGAAGGAGTGGAGGAAAGACAGACTCATTAGAGAGCTATACACATTGTCCATGTAGATGCTGGTGACACTAACTGGATCATAGCCATGCAAATGAACAGGCTAAATTTTGAAAACATCATTCATCTCCTATTCAAAAAACTTCAATAAGTTGAACTTTAATGAAACTTATAGTCAGGATTTGCACTGTTTTTCTTATAGTAAATGCTAGAAGCACGATATTTCTTGTAGTAAATGCAGGACGTATTTACGCCATGTGAAATTCCTTTCCCTGGCTTTCATTCTTTAAAAATTTAATTTATTCGTCACATCTCTGCTCAAATGCTACTACCTACTCCAAAAAAGACTTTCTTGTTGGGACCAGCTGATTATAATACTCCCACTTCTGGTCTCTCCAATAATTCTTTCTTTTTGTCACTTTGTGGTTTTATCAAAGGCACCATCAAATAGTGCTGTTTATGACAGCTGGATTATCTATCCATGTGTACTTGATCATACATTTCTTTACGGATTTGTATTTCTATTATCTAGCACTGAACTGTACATGTAGGGTGCATTCAATAAGTATTTGTTGTAAGGTAGATGGAAATAATGTATCCATTACCAGAGCTAATTGTGCCCCCAGAACATCTGATCTCAAATACATTTGTGACAGAGGGCAACAGAAGATGACACAAGGACTGGTTTTATACCTCTTAAGAGCTGCGTAAAACCTTCAATAAATTTATCGTGGTTGGAAACCTCTTCTGTATTCATGTAAGCATCAGTGCTTTTCCAGTTTTTCACGTAATTTATATGCACCTTCCTTACTAAAATTTCTTAGGAACAGATTGCCTGTTCTATTATTTACCCAAGTTTCTATAATCTATAAGTAAATTATTCCTATTTTGATTAATTGAATCTTGTTATATGTCAACAGGATGGTAGATGTTTTTCACATATACTTTCATATGCTTATGTTACAGGTAACATTTAGTAACACATGCTTTTATTTATTTTTAAATTCATTTTTATTGTTAGACTTATTGGGGTGACATCCGTTAGCAAGGATTACATAGGTTTCAGGCATACAATTCTACAGTGCATTGTCAACTTGTTGTATAATAAGTTCACCACCTAATGTGGCTTCTCTTTCCATCACCTTATATTTAGCTTCCCCCCCTCCTCTCCCACCCCCTCCCCTTTCTCCCCTCCCTGACCCATTCGTCCCCAAATAAACATTAAACTATTGATTGTATGACTTCACTCATATGCGGAATATAAAACTGAAAGCAAAGAAAAAAGAAATGAAGAAACAAATAACCCATGGACACAAACACATGCTTTTAAAGCAAAGCATAATATATGAGTAGAATTGCTGTGCAGACATCATGCTATCAAGTATTAGTAGGCTGACTATTGACACCAAATTCAGTATCTAGCTCTGAGAAAGGCATTCTTGTTCTTATTATTCTTATTAATCTTACCAAACTGCCTTTCATAGCCAAAGAAAGTTAAGGAAGAAATATCAAACTTAGAGGGAAATTAATTCCACTAAGGCTGCTGGCTACACACACCAGTGGAAAAATCAAATATCTTTATGTAAGAAATGACAAACTCATATGTTAAAACAGGGAGCAGTTCCTCATTCCTAACTTGGCTACAGCATTCCTGCTCAGACAGGTTTATGTACGAGTAAGGGGGGAAACCCTTAGCAGTTACTGAACCTGTGAGCCTCAGTCATAACTTACAAGGACTGGAAAGTCCTCAAGCATGTGGAGAACCACTGTCATTACCTAATAATGAATTTTTTAACTTTTTAAAATCAAAATTCAGCTTTTTAAAAATTTGACTAAACATCAAAAAGAGCAAATCAATAATCACCATGCTTCATGTACTTCAAAATACATTTTCTTTATATTTCTCTAATGTATGTATTACTGGACTATTTTTGGTTTTGTTTCATTGCTAAACAAATGACATATTGAAGGGAAAGGATATTTTGGGAGCTCTAAGTGAGAAGTAAGTTTCCTCCGGGTTGTATAATCCCAAATAGTACAACCTTGAAGAAGGACAAGGATGGGGAAGGACGAAGGGGGTGAACATGTTTGATGAGATGCAGGTGGACTCACCGTGTGCGCAGGAGCAAGATCCCAAACCTAGTCCTTACTCACAGGTTCTGGAGATAAACTCCCACCAGTCCCCTTCCACGCACACGTGCTCTGCACCCTCAGCATGGTGCACGGTGGGCAGTTTGCAGTTGGATTTTGTTGTAGAGTTAAAGAGCAATAATTTTATTCTTCTCTCTTTTGAAGCCTTTTAAAGTCTGGCCACACCCTTCTAGGGCAATGATATTTTATTCGGTTTCACCAGCCCACACCTTGAACTTTAGGCAAAGGGGATATTGGGACTTGTTTGTGGGCTGAATTGAAGAATGCTGAAACCCGTTGTGGTATTTTAAAATCTTTTATTGATCCAAGTTTCACAAAGATGAAGTGTCACTATGTGCCTTTGTTTAGAGCTCTTGACCTGCTAGGAACATTCTCTCTTTGCTCACTTATATCCATTTATTTTTCCAGACAGAATTCAAGGCCACCTTCTCCATAAAGTTTTCTAATTTTTCTACTCTACTTTAAGTGAATCAGGACCTCCTTTGAAATCTTTTACAGTATTGCCTGTGCCTTGTGGTGGATATAGCCCAATTTAGCACAGTATTTCCCAAAATGTCTTTTTAATTTCCTGTGTGAAAGGGGATTTTGGAAGTGAAATAATTTTGGGAAATGTCACACATTCTATCTCACTGTTGGGTATTTATGAAGTACAATATATTGGCATATGAAAGGCTTTGAAAAGTCTTGCTTTAAAGAAGCTTGACTACTTTGTTTAACTCAGCACTTTTTAAAGTGATACAGCATTGCATCCTTGTTTCATGTCATAACTATTACCTTCCTATAAAATGTGCTTGCAAAAGGCTTAAAAAGTAGAAATAAGAGGGCTGTCTGGAAAATACCCAGCCATGTACTATGAAAAACAGAGGTATTTATGGCTGGATGTTTTTCCTGATGGCCCTTGTGTATACAAATTTGGGGGCCAGACAACTTATGTTTGAACCTTACTTCTGCAGTTCACTAACTAATCTGACATTTAGCTAATCCTGCTAAACTTTTGATTTTGCATTTGGCCAAGTATTTCATACAGAGTAGGTAACACAAAAAGGTTAATATGCTTCTTTCACATTCTGTTGGTGTTGGAGGCCCTCAAGTTCACTTGTTTCTTGGAGCTTAGTACTCATATATTCTCTTCCTGGAGTCAGAAAACAAGTTGTGTGCGTCTTTTAAATGTTTGGTATGATCTTGCCCAAACTAAGAATAGGAAGATTAGTTTAGCCAGAACAACGTTGCATTGTATGACTGCGTTCTTTTATTTACATTTAGCATTGATAGTGTAAAATATATATAGTGATTAGATCCTTTTGAAAATAATGCTTTTTACATTAGTCCCCTGTCACTATTTTCTTACATTAACCATGCAATTAAAAGTTGGTGGCTTTTTGAGTTGTTTATATAATCTCACCAATATGTTCAACTTCAATTATTTCTAATACAGAAAGCGTGGTTATCATTCTTATTACTGCTACATACCTGGAAGATCACAATATTCTAGCAGTACCATGACTTTGGCAGTTTGATAATTGGAAATATTTATAAAACCATAATTATAAGTAGTTCTGTGTTCCCTAGAAGGCTAAATAGTTAGGCCTGAGGTATAATTTAATAGAAATAGTGGACTCGCTTAAATAAGCATACTCAAATCCACAAATAGTAACTAATTTTATCTAGATACATACTTTTTTCCTAATCTGGCAAAGTTTGGATTACAGTTTTCAAAGAAGATGCCTTTTGCTATTGAGTTCATTTCTCACAATTAGTCTAATGATCCATTTCTGCCTGGAGCGTCTCATTTGTGAGTTCGCTCCTTTCTAACAACATGGAACCTCCTTAGGAAGAACAAGTTGAGTTTACTTAGACTGAGGCCATTGCAATTAAAAAAAGAGAAAAAAAAATGGAAAAATCAGTTTTGTGTTTTACTCTGTAGGCTGTAGATGAACTTCTCAGTTTTTCCCAAGTTTAATGGGCACTGAGTGACATTTAAATGACATTGCAGTCGTCTAATAATTGTCAGTACTATAATTAGTACACTATCAAAACAGAAGTGAACGTAATTAGAAAGTTTTTTTCTCAATTTCAGGTAAGTACTGTAACTTCGCAGCTAACCTAATGATAGGTGTTTCATGAAAGTTAGGTAAGCATTGAATTTTACTCTAAATAGTTTTACAAGTTACGGTCCAAACAGTGCTTACAGTGAATTCTCATTTTGCAGCCTTGACGGCTTTATTTCCGATCATCCTCACAGGTCAGCCAGAAGCTGCCAGGCTCCCAAGCCTAATGGTGCCAAACTAGAGATATTTGGGACACAGGCAAGTAATGGTCATACTGGGAAGAACCTGGCTTTGAAATCCAACCTAGATTTGAATCTTGGCTCCCTAAATCCCAGTTTCTTTATGCTATCTACCTCACAAAATTTAGTAAAGATTAAAATAGGATATATTATTAAAATGCGTAACAGTGCTATAATCATATTGGGTACTCAGATAGTCTCACCTCCTGTGAAATTCTGTTATGGGACAGTTTACAGACATAGGTTTATCAATTACAGGTAATGTATTTTATATATATATTTCTAAGTTATCCAGGCCAACTCTTTTTGTTTGCACAGAGAATAGAAAAGATACAACTATTTTCCTGAGAATTTGCGAGTACTTCATGAATTCCAAGGCCATGGAATAAACACTATCAGTTATTTTGTTAAGGATTAAATTGTAATGTCTCTGCCATACACCCCCCTTTTTTGGATCACTGGTGTAAAAGAGTAACTTTGGATTAGTCAAGCTTCTGGAAAGTTCTGAAACTGAGAAGCTGCAGAAAAATGGGATGAGTTCTCTTCGCCGAGAACTAGAAACACTTCCTCCACCTTGCTCGTTGGTGCTGTCCTAAGAACTGGTAGGTTTATTAACGCCTTCCGCCTTAGTAAGCTGTGAGCAATATATAAACTAAAAGAATCCTTGAGATGGAAAATTTATTTTGTGCTTTTCATGGGTGAACATTTTTACCAAGCCTAATAATAAAAAGAGTAATTTTTTTCTGTAAGAGTTACTATTTTCTTTTGCAAAACATAGCAGGGGAGAACTATGTATGTATAACTAAGTTTTCCACCCATCCCCTGAATATATTTCTACTAGGAACACTGGGACTCTTAACTGCAGAATAGTCACATACAAACATATATTACAGCTGAAATGCTTCTTTTTATTCTTTAGTGACTGCCTGGGATATTATCCCATTATCATTTTCTTTCTTTACCAAGTTTTCAATATATAACTAATGAGAAAAGCCAGTCAACTCATACTATTTTGTGTTGCTAAGATTTATGTAAAATTAATTTATTCTAAAAATAATTGTGTTAGATAGTTTTCATTATCTTTCCTCTGGCTCCAACTTCCTCAGTTATGCCTTCTCTCTACACCTTCTTAGGAACCATGGTCCCCAGCTAGATGAAATAATTTTCTATCAGTGCACATCTTACATCTTTGTATTGCTATGCCTTTCTTATTTTATTCCTTTCTCACTTCTCCTTCCTATACTCTTTAAATGTCTTAATTCTACCTATTTTTCAAAGTCCAGTTTAATACCTTTCCATATTATATTCTTTAATCTACCCATGAACTCTGAACCCCTTTAAACTCTATAATACTTACTTCAAATATCAAATATAGAATATATCACATTTTATTATGTATTTGAGAATTTGTGGGTCGATTCCCTCGTAGACGATAAATTCAGTGAAACCAGAAACTACTATGTTTGTATCATCTAACATAGTATCTAAGCTTTCTCCTACATGGATAAAAATAAAACTCTTAAGGAGTCAGACCAAACAAACTAAATTTATGTCAAATAAGGCTATCTTTAACAGTGATACAAATCTGAATTTAACATAATAGACATTAAGTACTTACTAAGTATGCACAGGTAAATGTGAGGAACAAAAGTGATGAAGGAAACATTTTGTCCTCAAGGGCAGACTTTTTAATGGAGAAGAGAGACATATAACTACTACATCAGTGCATGGAGAAACGTGATAATAGTAGGTTGATAGACACTTAAACAAGGGCAGTTGGAGCACTTGATGAGAGATGAGAGAGAGATGAATTTTAATTGGATGAATGTGCGGTAATAGGAGGTTGTAACCCTTTCTGATGGGCATTTCATATTGGGCCTGTGGATATAAGCTCATTATCAGAATGTGGTCCAGCTCTAAGAATTCTGAATTGGGTATTTTATAAATCACTTTACAGTGAGTGAGATACTCCTAAAATCCAAGATAATATAAAGCATTCCTTTCTGAGTGAAATTGAGGAGGGTGATATATTTAGAGAATGAGAAGAATGCTATTCCTGACCTACAGCTGAGAATAATGCAAATTTATGATCCAAAAGAATCTGAATCATTCACAAAGGAATAGAAGCTTCACATAAAGGGAATAAGACAACACATTTGAAATACAGCTACTTAGATGTGAAGTATGTTGTAGTTAAAATAATAAAGTCAAACCATTTGAAACTTCATATCTATTCATGAAATATATGTTTTATTTCTACAAGGCCAAATAAATTATATCTTCCCAGTTCTAATACATGCCCTGTGTTGTCAGCGCAGTTTCTGGGTCTATTCATTAAAATCAGAAAGGCGTCCTATGCCAGAATGCATTTGGTGTTCTAATAGTAACTTACATTATTGACTTTGGAAGGATTAGTTTTTGTACTTGGATCTGACCTTAACTTTCAACTACAAATATAGGAATGGTTTTGACAAGGAATGTGGTTTAGACAAGTTACCTAACTCTTTGGGACCTAATTTTCATCTTTAAATGTATAGTTATTTTATGTGTCACTTTTATAGGAGTATTTTGAGGGTACCATGTATTTACAAATTATTAATTTTATACTGATAAATTGGTGAAGGGATTCTCTGCAAATTAAGCTTTTTTATAAGAAAAAAGAACTCCCGGGATGGAAAAAATTGACAATACTGTAATATATGTGAATTGGAGCTGTCAATTACTAGTAGTTTTTATCCAAAATATTTTTGGTAGATTTTCTCTTTACTAAATTCACATGCTTGCCTGCAGATAGAAGATTTCAATATTTGCCTACTTCATATGATAGTTTAAGAAAACCAAACTATTTATCTCACAGAACAAATTTTTAAAATATTTTAAAAATTGCAGGTTGTGTCCTTAATACATTTTATTTTTTAATTATAGCACTTAGGCCATGGTCAGTCAGTCTGTCTTTCTGTCTGTCTGTCTCTTCCCTTCATCTAGCTACTTCACTACCTACCTAATCATTTTAGAACTAAATTGCAACCTCTTCACCACTGCAATGTGAGTTTGTTTCTACTATGAGTAATTAATACAATGGTACATACCTGGCATGTGAATATATTCACATAGTGTATGTTGAAAAAAAAGGAAAAAAAATTAACAAGTATTTTTCTCCCATGTTGCATAGGCCCAATACTAGTTGCTCTAGATACTAGTGAATTCGATTTTATTGTTCATATTTTAAAGAATGGAGGTAATTGAGTGTCTTGGTTTGCTACTGTAATGTAGCAAATTACCACAAACTTGGCAGTTTAGAACAACACACAGTTACTTGTTCACAGTTATGTATGTCAGATGTCTGGCATGGTGTGACTAGGATCTCAAAAAGCTAAAGTCAAGGTATCAGCTGAGCTGAGTTTTTGTCTAGTAGCTAGAAGAATGCACCTGCTTCCATGTGTATTGTCAGGGTTGGAAGAGTTTTTTCCGTGGTTGAATGTCAGAACCACACTTGCTTGCTGTTTGACAGCCAGGGGCTTCTTTCATGGCTTAGTGGCTTCCTGTATTTCTTGCCATGTCCCCCCATCCACCTAGCAATGGCTTATCAATCCTTCCTGTGTTAGACTCTCTGAGTCCTCCTCCTGTTAGCTGCCAGAGTAAGCTGTTTGCTCTTATGGTCCATGTGATTAGGTCACACTCAGTTTAATATGCCTAATTTAAGATGAATAGATTCAGGGCCTCAATTATGTTAGAAAAATTTCTTCACAGCAACCCTAGGTTAGTGTTTGAATAACTGGGAGAAATTTGATATGCACTAGGAGCAAAGAATCTTGGGGAGCCATCTTAGAATTTTATCTGCCACACTAAGGGTTCCACCCCACCCCCTCAAAAAGCATCTGCCCAAGGTAGAACAGGGATTTAAACTCTAAGTGTAGTATTTTATAATCTTTTGGTAGTTTTTATGTGTGTGGGGGTGTGTGTGTATGTGTATACATGTGATTTTTTTTTATGGTTTACAATAATTAAGTATAATTTGCATTTTCTTATTGTATCTTGCCATTAATACACAGAGTTGTCACTTGAATTCATTCAAAATAAATTAGTAATTTTGAGGAATGGGGAGGGGAGGGGAAAGTTAGGAACTGGCATTTATTTAGTACTTGTTATGTGGTCTAAGTGTCACATACACCTAGAAAAATGGCATGTCTAGAGTATATTCTGGAAAAGTGCCATATCTATTAAAACATTTGAAATTACTAGCCGTATAGTATATTTACTTACTACTTTTAAAGCAGTAGTGAGAAGAGCAGATGGTTTATTTTATAATCAAAAATAAAAGTTGTCTCTTGGGAAGGAAGATGATACAAGTGTTTTGATACTAGTTATTTCTTAAACAATTACATGAGTCGCATCCTATATATTTCCTTGGAATATTATTAAAATCAAATTATTAAAAATGTGTTTGTAAAACAATTAGTCTTCAAAGCTAGGCATTGACATATAGTTGATTACTTACCTATTACCTGTATAGTCCCTATGTGGAAGGTAGTCATCTTTCGGAAGAGTAGCAGTTCACCTTTGCTGACTGCTTACAGTTCTGAAGGCCTAACAGCTTTCAATAAACTTTGTGGATATGCCTAGCAGCTGGTGCAATTTTTACAGTGAAGTATTTACTTACTTTGGAAAAGTATGTGTGACGCATGTTAAAATAATAAAAATGAAAATTATTCAAGGGCAAACATCTCAAAATGTGAAGATTTCCATACATAGAAATCAGCCAGAAAGTCCCTATGACCATTCAATTCAATGTGGACATATATCTATGTTTTTAAAGAAGGAAGACCATTTCCCGGAGTCATTACTCTGCATAACACGTAGTTCTCTAATTGCACTCAGAGAAATAAAACAAAGTTTGCCAACAATGGAAAAGGGGGTCCAAAAAAGTTGTTGACGCCATATCCAATGAACACAGTTTTGGAAGATGGGATGCGTGTTAGGCCTGACTGAACCTATTCATTCTCCTGTCAACAGCTGGCATGCCGCCTTCCCAATGGCAGAAAGCTGCAGGAAGTTGCTCTGCTTTGCAAACAACATGTAGAGCAACTTTCTTGACCCTCCCTGATCCTTACTGCATATTGAGATATTTTTTCTGCAAAATCGAATGAAGAAATTACACCCTTATTAAATAGTGATAACTAATTTAATCTGTATTCACGGACAATAAAGATGATGTTTTTGTTCATGCTAAAGACATAACTATAAGAAATGCTATCTAATTAATGGTAATTCATGATGTTAAAATGTGCCAAAGATAAATACATTTTTTGGCACATATTACACAGTTTCATGCGAAGTATGGTGTGTCTGGTGTTATGTTGGTGTTCAGTTATGAATGACTCCATTACTGCACTGGCTGGGAAACTTGCTAGGAAAAGCTGTTCAGTCCCATATCCTTATCTCTGAAGTGTTGCCCAGTCTGCAGATTTATTTCATTGTAATTAACCTTGTTCTTCCCATTTAGTTACCTGTCAGAGTCTGATTCAGCAAGTGTCCTTTTTGTAAGCAATTATCCCCTCAAAAGTTAAAAAGGATATCATTGGTATTTGGTTGTTCACTAATTCATTTGCATATGTATCACAAAAATAATATGTTTATAATATATTAATTTGTTGATACAAAACCTCAAAACACCATCAAAAAGCTGTTAGATCATATAGCTTTCATTTGACACGCAGGTTATCTACTGATGTTCTTTTTTTTCTTCTTTTTTCTTTTTTCATTCCTTTGTAATTCTATTTGACATATCCAGCTTCCAAAATTATATTTATATGTTTTCTCAAATTATAGAATATGTCCTATTTCCAACTGCCTATAAATGGTTTATTTACGTACTAGCTTTCACTATTTCTGAATTAAATACCTTTCAGGATCTCTTTGCCGTCTGAGCAGTTTCTGGTTTAACTAAAGTGTCTCTAAAAAGGGTGTTAAACTTGTATTTGCAACTTCTACAGAAAAAACCTTGTTGCTTGTGTTCAGACATATTTGAAAATTTATTAAGCACTACAGAACTATGATTATTTCTCCCACTTCATTTGTTATATTTTAGTTCAAGAAAGCCCTTTGGAATTTGTTAGGTGTTTACACAAATCTGTAATTGAATTTAGAGAAACAAAAAAAAAATGTATTGATGAAGTGGGACTCTAGAGCATGAAACTTCTTGGAAATTTCTTTCAAGTTTTCAGTGCTTTATAAAATCCATCTACGAAGCGAACTCAAAGGAAATAAAGCAGAGGTGTGGATTTCAACAATTTTGACTCAAGACCTTAGTATATGTAGTTTAAATATTTTGCACTGGTGTTGTTACTCTGTTAATATTGTGATTGGGAAAGCTTTTAAAGTACTCACTTATATAATCACATTTTATTTATTGAACACATTTTTATGTATTACCTAATATGCAATAAACACTCCAGTTTCATACTATTATAGTAATTTCTTTTTTGATGGATATAACATACACAAAGTCTTGCCTCGTGAAATCTGTAGTCTAGATTGGGGGAGAAAATAAACAATAAATAAATAGTTAAGATATTGTATTAGATGGTAATATCTATTGTGGCAAAAAAAGTAAACTGGGAAGGGAAGGAAGAGAGTGCAGGTAGAATCTGATTTTAAATGATGAGATCAAAGAAGGGTATCGTTAGAGCAAGACCCGAAGCAGTAGAAAATGCTAGCCCCGTGCTTGTTTAGGATAGCGATCATCCTAAGCAGAAGGAAGAATAAGATGAAGATCCTTGACTTGGGAACACGCATGTGTATTCTGGCAACAACAAGGATTACTCATAACTGGATGTCAGTGAGCAAGAGGGTGTGCTAGGGCCTGAGATCGGAAATTTAACACAGGATTCTATTGCAGAGGTTCTGCAAACTCCTGGTACAAATCTGACTGTCTCTACAGATGTGTTGTTATGCCACACCTGACTGCCTTTCACATGTTACAACCAACCTTTCTGTCCCCCAAGTTTTTTTTATTCAGAGTTTTTATGTTGGTTCCTCAGATACATGCTTCCTTTACTTTTCTGAAGTTTCTTTATATTTTGGTGGAGGGAATGAGGATTCTTTACTGTTTGTTATCTTCTCAGAACCTTGAAGTATAACATTTCTTTGAAATACAATTTGAGAAGTAAATACTTCAGACTTGGAAGGGCTATTAAACTTTCCTACAACATCTTCTTATAATACACAAACTCTGATGTCATGGAGCCTCAGTACATACTTCCTAACTACAAGGGGAAGCACATTGCAATTTGGGACAATTGAATTAGAAGTAAAATGTTTCCTTATATTTAAAGCTTACTCATTACATCTATAGACTCACATAAGTTAAAAACATGTATCAACAGACTAATGTTCATGAAGAAACATTAAAAGCCACTACTTCTAATGATTTAGATTTTCATCCTTTGATAACTTGCTGATCATATAACTCTGGTTTTTTTAAAATGTTAGGTGCCATCTCAGACTGACAAAGAATCAGGTATTCCTCTCTAAGTCTGAGGGAAACCTGGCTACAGGGATCTCTTAAGAATGGTAACCCAGCATCGTGGAAGATACGGCTGAAAATGAGGCAGAGTAAAAAGTAAATGGAAAGAGTAAAAATTCAGCCTTCTTCATAAACAGAGACCTTAGAGAAAGCAATTGCAGACCGGATCCTAATGAAAGCTAGGTCCATCAATAGATGATGATCACTCTTCATGGGCATTGAATCTTTAGCTTCTCCTTTAATAGCCCTCTTTGGAAAAATGAGTGTACAGTATTAGCAATTAAAAGCCTTAGGAAACATCAATAAGATCACAGTAATTAAAAATCAGAATTCAGACTGAGTAAAACAGTCTGTAGCTCATTATGTTTTCCATTTGTAGCAAATAGGGCAATAACATTGGTATAAGCCTCAACAAATTATATCCTTTTATATCAGTTGTTCTTAAACTTTAGCAAGCATTATAGTCACCTGGAAGGCTTGTGAAAACAGATTACTAATCCCCACTCCAGTTCATAGGTGCTAATGATACAGCTTTTCTGGGGCCATTCTTTTGAGAATCAGGATTCCCAAAGGTAATTTTTCCTAGGGTAATGTATTACCTAGGTAATTACTCTTAGGGTAATGTATTCCTAAGTAGTTAGCAACATTTCTTCACATAGGGATCCAGGATTATTGCAGATTTGGTGTTCACTGCCCCATAGATCCCATGTGCATTCAGACATCAGGAGACAAACACCAAGCCGGGGCTCGCTTGGTTCTTAACCCCTTGTGCTGGATATGACAGGTATTCCACCTCTATTTACGGTCTTTTTTTTTTTTTTTAACCAAACGTTAAGTATAAAAGAAGCTAGAAAAGTAGCTTCTCAATGGAATTCCAGTTCCTAACACCAGAGATTCTGATACGTTATGTTTGGGGAGGCATGCTGGATTTTTAAAAGTTACCATCAATCATTGAGTTACATCACTAAGTTTCAAAATTCTGGTTCTACCTCTATAGTGCAACAAATAAATATTAACTATCTATTACATGAAAGACACTATGCCAGAGACTGGGGACTAATATTAAATTGGATGAAGTTAACCATTAGCCCTGCCTTTTAGGGTCTTCTATCCCAATGAATGCGGGGAATACAGAACCCTCATTCCAGGTGAAATCTTTTGAAATCTGACTCCACTTACCTCCTATTTACTCTTTAACCCATTTCAATCTGGCATTCACTCTCAGCAATTACATTGCAGTTGATTTGATTAAGATAATTAACAGTGTTCATTTTACTAAACATAGAACAGGGATACTTATCTGTCTTTACATGACTAATTTTCTGAGTAACATTTCATACAGTTGACTATTCCCAATTATTTGTTAAACTCTCTTTGTTTTGCTTATTTTATTTTTTGTTTTGCTTCTTTTAATGCCAATGCTATTCTTACTTGGCTTTCCTCCTATAATAATGATGGCATCCTCTAATTTATCTTTGATTTTTTCCCTTCCTCTAATTAATACTGAATTGCCTCTGAGCTCTGTTCAGGTCCTTTTTCTCTCCATTTACATTTTCCTTATATGATCGTGTTGAGTCTCTCTCTTGTCTTAATTTCCAAAGGTATGTTGATGGCTTTCAAATGCGTGTCTCCAACTTAGATCTCTTTCTCTTAAGCTTCATTTTCACATATTCAATTGCTTACTCAGCTTCTCCATGCATTTTAATAGATATCTGAAATAGGACATACACAAAATAAAACTTTTGATTCACCTTCTATTACTCTGCCAGTTAACACTGTTTCACTAAAATTAAACTCCATTGACTCAGTGGTTATGAAATTGGAAGTCTCTATGCAGCTGAAAAACAGGTGTAAAAGTATGCATCTCCAAGGTTCTAAAAAGACTATAGAGACAGAGAGAAATATTAGATTTCAAGATTTTTCATGTAGAATGTGTACATGTGATGTAAGGACTAGTTATTGGTCATGGATATAGTGGAGGAGATGGACGCTGGGATTAGGAAACCCAGTAACTGTGTTAGTATGACAGATAAGTCATTGATATTTATATCTTATAATAAATTATTAGCATGTACTTATTAACTATATCACTCGGGATGATGGCAGGACCTGGAATAAAGAGAAAGTTTATGAATCAGGTTCTACTTTATTCAATAAATTAGTTGGCTGGTGAGTAGGTGATCAGTGACAATGATAGGGAAGATAATAGGGTAGTATAGCCAGATGGCAAAGTTCCACAAGATACGATTTTACTCTGTGGTGGAGGAATAATGGATTGCTTTAAGGAGCTAAACAATCTTAATTCCCTATTTCTGGTTGCAGTAGGTCTTGGTATGTGAAAATGTAGATCTCCAGTTGAGCAATGACCTCTAAAGAAAGCTAGGATTTATTCAAAGCCAGGAGTCTTCTAAAAAGCAGTTGAAAATGTTAATGGAATAAGATTACCATGGACTCAGGTGGACAAAAAAAATGGAGAATATTAGTCATTATGCAAAGGTATGGGAGGCACTAGTCAAAAGAAAAAAAAAACAGAAAATGAAAAGATGAGAATTTTAAAGACATACATTTTAGTAACCAAAATTTCAGAAGTGAGAATTATGATGGGGTAGCTGGCCTCAAAGTGTCACTAATAATCTAACAGGCTTTCCAAGTTCCAAGTAGAGTCCTGCGATGACTTTCTGAACCATTTCGAGATTTAGTTTCTTAATTTTTATTTTAAATAGATACAAATGTCTTAGAGCCTCTCACATCTGATTGCCTGAGGCTTGGGGAATTGACTCCTTAATAAAACAGAAGATATAACAAAAACAATATTTTTAAATACAGGATAACATCTTCAAATGAATATTAGTATATGAATTCTTATGCAGCTACTCCTCACTTAACGACCTACCTGTTTAATGACCACTCGGACTTATAACCAGTTCTCCAGCAGGAGGAATCCCAGTTCAGAATCTGTGTGAGTCTCAGGAATCCCCTTTCTCAGTCTGTCTCAGTCCACAGTCAGATGGTATTCAGTACACAAAGCATTCACAATCACACAAGACAATGTATTTCGTTTATGAGTGTGGTGTCATGTCGTATCTACTGAAAAACACATACCCTGTGGCAACATAACACACCACATTCCCTTTTAAGCTCCTCTCTTATTGACCAGTTTGCTTAATGACCTAGTTGTAGGAACGGAACTTGGTTGTTAAGTGAGGAGTGCCTGTAATCATGATTTTGGCATATATTGGATATATTTTGTTCGAATTCTGGATCAAGAAAGCAGTTTTAAATTGCTTCACCATTTAATCATGAACAATTTGTAAAAACGGTGGAAAGTACGTACAGCTCAGGATAAAAAATACCCTTCGTATACCTACAAACAATTCACATGTATAAATGTTTTGCCAATTTGTTTTAGAAATTATGTTAAAGGGAAAAAGACTTACATTTCATTGAAAAAAACAATATCTATTTAAAGTTTAACTTTTAAGACTTAACATATGAAATAACCCTGGAAGATCTCTAGGAATTTACTTATGTTTTCTTCACATACTTCACCTAAGAGTCCTCACACATCTGAGATGTAGTAAAATTTTTTCAAACTTAACTTTTTTTTTTTCTAACATGGACTGTGTGGTTAACGCTTTATATCAAGTTCTATAAATGAGTATTGCACTGGACATATTTTGACTTTTTACATTATTTATTGTGAGGCTAATAAAAGACCATACTGGATATAGTCTCCGTCATTTCTTCTAATATGGCCCGTACGCCATTCAAGTTATGAGCTCTTTGCAGCTGATGTTTTCTTTGTATTCAAAAGATCAATGCTGTAGACCATGTCATTGAATCAAACTGTCTAAAGAGATTAATTAAAGACACAGATCGAAGGCATTCATTGTTTCTTTTTTAGGACAGGTTATGCTAAAAGCAGAATATTTTGTCTTAGGAATGGCTTGAGCTTTTATCATATAAAAACTGTGCTCTTTTACACCTTCATTGCCCAACCCTTTTGGTTGATGTCACAAAACTGCATCTATATACGTTGTGTGCCCCAAAAGCTAAACTAATACATTTTTAGTCTCTTAAATTAGGTAGAAAACAAAACCTGTAGTTATCAAAATAACAATAATCACTAGATTTTAGACTAATAATTATCTTTAAAAACATATCAATGACTTAAATTATATAGAAAATATAATGTGGAGTTATGAAGTGTCATGACACTAATGTTGACTTTTATAATTGCCTACGTATTTACCTGTATTGAATCTGTATTTCTTCATTTGGGTTTGAGTTACTGTCTAGTCTCCTGACATTTCAACCCAGCAGGACTTCCTTTAGTCTTTCTTACAGAGCAGGTCTAATGATAAAATCAACACTCTTAATTTTTGTGTATCTTGGAATAACTTAATTTCTCTCTTAATTTTGCCAACTACCTTTTGACCTCCGAAGTTTCTAATGAGAAATCTGATGATGAGCTTGTTGCGTATCCTCATAAATGATGAGTGCCTACTCTCGCGCTGTTTTGTTTTCTCGGTTTTTTGGGGGGAGGCGGGGCATGGGGTGGGTTCGTGGCTGGGAATCAAACCCAGGCCGCAGCTTTGAGAGCGCTGAAGCCTGGTTACTACATCACCAGGGAGCTCCCTACTCACCCTGTTTTCAAGACTTTCTGTGTGTTAGCTTCTGAAAGTTGGATTGTAATGTTTCTTGGTATGAATTAGTTCTTCTTATTCCGCGTTCATTGAGCTTCTTGGATGTTTACATCCATGTATTTTATCAAATTTTGGAAGTTTTCTGCCATTATTTCTTTAATTTTTCTCTTTGTTCTCGTCTCTTTAGAAATCCCACAATGTGTATGTTGGTCTTCTTGATGTTGTCCCACAGATTCCTTAGACTCTGGTCACTTTTCTTCAACCATTTTTCTTTCTGTTTTTCAGATTTGATCATTTCCGTGATCTTATCTTCAAGTTTGCTGATTTGTTCTTCTCACTCTTTGAATCTTTCTAGCGAATTTTTCATTTTCCTTACTATACTATTCAGCTCCAGACTTTCTATTTTTTAAGGGTTTTTTTTCTTTTATTAATATTTTCATTTTGTTCATCCATTGCTTTTTTTTTTTTATTTTATTGGGGTGACATGTGTTAGCAAGGATTACATAGGTTTCAGGCATACAATTCTACAGTGCATTGTCAACTTGATGTATAATAAGTTCACCACCTAATGTGACTTCTCTTTCCATCACCTTATATTTAGCTTCCCCCCCTCCTCTCCC